>CM053789.1:240424259-240554259 GCA_028749045.1 Cupressus sempervirens | reverse complement strand
CTTGGAGGAAATCTAGTAGGCATTTTGATGCTTCTATGTAATATTTTTAAGAAAATGGTTTTAGAAGATGATATCAAAATTCTTGTATTGGTCAAGCATGTATTGGGGTTGGTCATTGGCATTCCTTTTGCAGACATAGTAGACAAGTGTTGAGAGCAAGGCATAGGGAGCATTGTATAGAATCATCATGAATGAATGCCAATTGACTCACCATCAGAAGTGAGCACAACTTAAGAAGGATTTTTCTAAAAAAGTGGTTTTTTTTGTCAACATCAGCAATACCAACTTCACATAGTTGCACGAGTTCAACAATATTGTCATCTCAAAGATATTCCTCATGAAAGGGCTTGAAGATCTTTCGGATTGAAGGCTTCAAGCCCTCAACCTTCTCCCTATTCCCTATTCCATGTTCCATGTTTCTCGTTTCCTTGACCCTTGTGCTTTGGCCAATTTTTTTAAAGATATTTATTTTTTAAAAAAATGATAAACTTAGTTTCTTTAGATTAGGCCTTTCCCTTGAATGTAAATTATGAAATCGTAAAATCAGGCTGTTTTAATTATCTATTTTGAATCTATTCAATGAATATGTAAATTCTATAATCTCGAATATAATCAATGAAAATAATAGTTTTTGGCTTCTCAATTTTTTGTTCCTATTAGTCTTGAAATGTTAGTCTATGACTCTGTTATAAAAAGAAAGTTGTTACAAAGTTAGAAACAAAAAAAGGGTTTCAACAATCCCTTTACGGTTTCTTATTTGATTCATGATTTATAGTAAAAAATTATTCAATTGAAAATTATCCAATGATATATATATATATATATATATATATATATATATATATATATATATGGCCTGTATATTTCAAAACCTTCAAATTTTGATAATATATGAATGAAAGGGCCAAGGCCATGCATGTTATATAATAATATTTTGTAGTCAATAGTTATATATGTTAATTTTTAGCATCAAAAGAAGCATAACATGGATTATTTGATATACTGAATATTACTATTGATTCTATAAATTAGATGGATATAAGCACACACATATATTAATATACATATACATTAATATATGCCTATGTCCATGTAATATTATATGGATTATCAACAATCTCTTGAAATATTGCTATCAAGTTCCATTGACTATTGATAGCCTTTATTGTGATTAGGCTCCTTTATTATATCGAGAGATAATCTCATTATCATGCCGATTATATTCTTACTATCAGACACATATATTAATCAAGGTTGTTTATCATTGTTGTAAAGGAACATGCCTCCAAAGAGGCATGCTTCTATGTGGCCCTTGGGCCATGTAGAGACATGACTCTTCGGAGTCATGTCTTATGTTCACATATTTATGTGCACTTTGGCCATAGGGAAAGATATCAATCCACAACATTCAAAGTACCTATAGTTAATAAATAACTATTGTAAGAACATTGCTCTCTATTAACATTATTGCATTAGTTACATTACACTTCAGTTATTATGGTATACAGTTCGAAGAAGAAAGATAAACTATGATCATTGCTAAAGGAGAATTAAATACATTCAACATTATTCATATAAGATATTCTCTGCAAGTATTTATTTTGTAATTGTTTTATCTATCATAGATCCACAATAATTAACATGGTATTAGAGCTATACTGATAGGAAAACTATTGCAAAGTATTAATTAAAAATCTAAATTTTAAAAGTTAAAGAAAGAAGTTTAAAAATCAAAGCATTAAAATGGTGAATCATTTAAGAATAGAAGATAGGCTAGATGGAGCATCAAATTTATCATCTTGGAAAATTAGATTATTAATAGTACTAAGAGAAATAGAATTAGAAAAATACATTGAATCAAATCTACCCATGCTTGAACGTGAATATGAGAAAGTAACATGGAAAAAACATAATAATAAAGCAATGAAGATCATTATAGACTCAGTAAAGGATCATATACTTCCATATATAGCCAATCTTCAAACTACATTTGAAATTTTCTTGTCCATTCAAAATATATTTGAAATCAACAATACAAGTAGATTATTAACTTTAAAACAAGATCTACTTTATATAAAGATGAAAAGTGGAGAATCTATAACCACATATTTCTTTAAAATTAATGAATTAAAAGATCAACTTGCAACTATGAAAAAACAATTGGATGATAAGGAACTAAGCATTATTACTCTCAAAGGTCTTCCTCTATCATGGGAAACCTTCATTCAGGGTTTAAGTTCATGACCCGAACTTCCAAAATTTAATCAACTAAAAAAAGAATGTACTCAAGAGGAATCCAAACTAGCTTCTAGAGGACTAAGTTCAAATCAAGAGGGATACATCCAAGCACTATACACTAAATCAAATAAGAAAATAAAGTTTAAGAATAACAAGAAGGATTTGAGCAAAAATCACAAATCTTACAAATAATGTGACTGGTCCAAAGTTAAATATTTTAAATGTGATAAGCTTGTTCACTCTTATTATGTATGTCCAAAAAAGAAAAAAATTTAAGTAGCTTTAGCAGAAGTCAAAGAAGAAAATGTTGAGAAAGTGGATAAAGAAAATTATGCATTCTACTTAGCTCTCTCAAGTGAATTAAACACTAATCACATCACTGGATTTAAGGATAAGTTTGAAACTTTCACAAATCATGAATTAGAAAAAGTAACCATTGGAGATAGTTCCGCTCACCTATTAAAGGAATTGGTTCTTTTTCTATACAACTAAATTTTGGAATCACACTTCAACTTAAGAATGTCCTATATGTACTAGGGATCAAAAGAAACCTTGTCTCTATCTTTGGACTTGTTGATCAAGGGTAAAAAAATGAATTTCAAGAAAATAGAGTTATGTCTTGGCCTAAGAACTCAACTATTAAGAAATCCATCTCCATTGGAGTCAGAGATGGAAGTCTTTATAAGCATTTTACTAACCAAACTCCTAATTCAAACTTAGCCCTTAGTAATGATAAGTCAAATTCCTCTGAAATCTGGCATAGGAGAGTAGGCCATCTTAAATTTTGAGCCTTATCATCTATAGGGAAAATTGTAAAATGTATACCTAATTTGAAAGCTGATCATTCACATATTTATAAAGGGTGTGCATTAGGTAAAAATACTAAACATTCCTTCACTAAAAGTTGTCATAAATGTAAATCCATTCTTGCATTGACTCATACAGATTTTTGTGGTCCTATGTCAGTCCCCTCTATTAAGGGGTGTCTTTTCTATATAATTTTCATTGATGATTACTCTAGGAGAGCCTAGATCTATTTTCTAAAAAAAAAGGATTCATCTGAGATATTATCCAAATTTAAATAATTTAAAGCCTTAGTTGAAAATCAATCAGGTCAAAAGATCAAAACCCTAAGGTTTGACAATGGAAGTGAATAAATATCTGATATCTTCAAAAAATTCTATATATTTTTTTGGGATTAAGAGAGATTTTTCTATACCTTATAGTCCTTAATAGCATGGAATAGCAGAAAGGAAAAATAAATCTATTATTGAATCAGCTCGGGCCATGTTACGTGATAAAAATCTTCATTATTCAGTTTGGGCTAAAGTATCTAATACTGTAGTCTACATACAAAATTGATGCCCTCTCTCTGTTCTAGAAAATACCACCCCAGAAGAAGTATTTATAGGCATTAAACCAGATTTAAGCCACTTGAGAATATTTAGATGTTCAATTTATATTCACATACTAGAAGAGAAAAGAACGAAATTGGAGCCTTTCGGGAAAAAGGAAATATTCATTGGATATAGTGAAACTACAAAAGGATACAAGATCTACATTCCTAGGGAAAGGAAAATTGAAATTAGCAGAGATGTAATATTTGAAGAAGACACAGCCTATAAAATTTCTAGTAATAGTGACGAATCTATTTCTAAAGAAGATCAACCTACATAAATTGAGAGGTATGATGATTCTAATTTCCTGTTCCATGTATAATCATATAGAACCTAAAAACATCAACAATAACAATAAAAAGAGACCTCTTTGGGAAAGGAAAATGTTAGAATAAAATCAAGTTGAACTAGATGAAGTAATTTAGGAAAGCAAAAGGACCACAAATCAATCTTGTTATGTTGCATTGTTATCTGAACTAATAAAATCTGAACTTGTTAATGTTGAAGAAGTACTTTCACATCAATCATGGAAGGAATCAATGATTGAGGAATACAACTCTATATTAAAGAATGATGTATGGGATGTTGTACCAAGACCTAAGAACAAATCAATTGTCCCTTATAAATGGTTATTCAAGATTAAACATGCATCAGATTGTAGTATTGAAAAATACAAGGCAAGATTTGTAGCCCGAGGCTTATCTTAGAAAGAAGGTATTGACTATGAAGAAAAAATTTCTCGCGTTGCTAGGTACACTTCAGTCAGAACAATCTTAGCAATTATAGCATCTAAAGGATAGAAAGTACATCAGATGGATGTCAAAACAACATTTTGCAATAGCAAGATTGAAGAAGAAGTTTACATTGAACATCCAGAAGGGTTCAATACTTATGATAGAAAAACTCATGTTTGTAAATTAAAGAAAGCACTTTATGGACTCAAAAAGGCTCCCAGAGCTTGGTATGAAAGAATAGATAACTGCCTATTGAAATTAGGATATGCCAAAAATAAAGTTGACCTAGATCTATACTTCAAAACTGATGGTGATGATATGATTATTGTTTTATTATATGTTGATGATTTTCTAAATAGAGGTGAGGAACATCTCATAAAGAAATTAAGAACTCACAGCATAATTTGAAATAAAAGACTTAGGGTTAATTCACTACTTTCTAGGATTAGAAGTCTGGCAACAAGACAACTATGTCATACTAAATCATCAAAAATATATAATTGATATCTTAACCAAATTTGGAATGATGGAATGCAAACCATCTGCTACTCCTATGGAAATAGATCTACACAAATTAAAAGATGATTTGAATAGGCTGCAAATCTTATTTACTATAGCAAAATTATTGGATCCCTAATGTATTTGGTCAATGCTCATCCTAACATATGCTATGCAACTCACACCTTGAGTCAGTTTATGTGTGCTCCTAAGAAGATACATCTACATGCAACTAAACATATATTGAGATATCTAAAGGGCACTATTGGAATGGGAATCAAATATGACAAAGTCAACATTGAACTACTTGGATATTCAGATTTTGACTGGGTTGGAAGCTCCATTGAGTGAAAGAGTACTTCAAGATATTATTTTAGTCTTGGATCTGGTATGATTTCTTGGTCTAGTAAAAAAAAAAACTTTAGTAGCATTGAGTTCCACGAAAGCTGAGTACAATGCATTTTCCTTGGGTGTTAGAGAAGCACTATGGCTACAAAGTTTGCTATCAAATCTCTTCAAAAGACATTTGAAGCCCACTGTGATTTATTGTGATAACCAAAGTCGTATTAAACTTTCATCTAATGTAGTGTTTCACAACCGCTCCAAACATATTGAAATTCCATTTCATTACATTAGAGATATGGTGAATCAAGGAGTTATTCAATTAGAATACATATGTACAAATGAGAAAACAACTAATATCCTTACCAAGCCTCTTGCTAAAGTGAAAATGAGACACTTCAGAGAAAAACTTGGTATGATTAATTGTAATGATAATTTTTTGAAATAAAATATTTATTTCATTTGAATTTATGCTCCTATTGGTTACTTAGTAGCATTTGATATGTAATGAAAAGTGACGATCTTTCATGGGCATATTCATTTGAAGGAAATTATTTACAAGGTGATGATCTTGTAAATAATAAACATGTGTGTGTATTATATGAGCATCTCTAGACATCGCTTAAGTGCAAGTAGAGATCATATGAGCATCTCTACACATTGCTAAGTATAAGTAGAGATTCTATGGGCATCTCTAGACATTGTTTAAGTGCAAGTAGAGATTATATCAACATCTCTAATGCAAATAGAAATTATAGATGCATATCTAGACATTTCTTAAGTGCAAGTAGAGATTATATGTTCATCTCTAGACATTTCTTAAGTGCAAGTAGAGATTATGTGTGTATCATGGACATCTCTAGAGATTGCTTAAGTGCAAATAGAGATCATGAAAACTTAATTACTATGGACATCTCTAGAAATTTCTTAAGAGCAAGCAGAGATCATTTACTATTCATGTTGTGTTGATTATATGATGATTTTGACTTATTGGTGTTTTACTTCTCCCTTGCTAAAGAGGGAGTGTTAATGTTTAGCGTCAGAAGAAGCAAAACATGGATTATTTGATATACTGAATATTACTATTGATTCTTCAAATTACATGGATATAAGCACACACACACACACACACACACACACACACACACACACACACACACACACACACACACACACACACACACACACACACATACACACACACACACACACATGTATAAGCACACACACACACACACACACACATATATATACATACGTACATAGTTCCATTGACTATTGACAACCTTTATTACGATCGGGCTCCTTTATTATATCGAGAGATAATCTCATTATCATGCCAGTTATATTCTTACCATTGGACACATATATTAATCAAGGTTGTTTATCATTGTTGTAAAGGAACATGCCTCCAAAGAGGCATGCCTCTACATGTCCCTTGTGCCATGTAGAGACATGACTTTTTGAAGTCGAGACATGTCTTATATTCACATATTTATGTGCACTCTGGTTGTAGAGAAAGATATCAATCCATGGCATTCAAAGTACCTATACTTAATAAATAACTATTGTAAGAACATTGCTCTCTATTAATATTATTGCATTAGTTACATTGCACTTTAGTTATTATAGTAAACAGTTGAAAGAAGAAAGATAAATTGTGATCACTGCCAAAGAAGATGTAAGTACATTTAGCATTATTCAAGTAAGATATTCTCTGCAAGTATTTATTTTGTAATTTTTTTTATCTATCAAAGATCCATAATAGTTAACAATATAATAGTTTTAACTATTATTAATTTGTTGCAAAATATTCAATAAATAAAAAATAGTTTGTTAAAGATAAACTTATGATACGTGTAACATCACGAATCATGATTCATCATTGTGCAATTTTAATTTTATAAATTATATTGAAATTTGGTCCGAAAATAAAAATTTCAAATTACAACTTATATATAAATGTTCATATAAAATATTGAATATTAATTCATTAATTCATTACTTCGTATTTTTAAATCTAAATTTATTTAAATATTATGATCATCATAATATTTATAATTTTTAAGCATATTTTAAATTAAATTAAAAGTACCACAATTTTTTAAATCAAAATTAAGTTATCATTATCAAGTAATTTAGCAAATATTGATTATAATGTAATTATTTTAATTGAAGTAAAGATCCCATGATCATTAAATTAAGTTATCAATATCAAGAAATTATTGATCTATGAACGATTACAAATTCTAGACTTATATTTTAAAAAATTCAATATTCCATTAATTTTTCATGTTTGATTTTATTCTAATTCAAATCATAGATTTTGGAAATCATCAAGAAATTCAAATAATTTGTATGTTTTAAGTAAATCATTTAGTTAAAATTTGTGCAACCACACTTTGTGACTCAAATTGTAATTTGGAACAATAAGATAAATTGTAATTTAATTGTTATGTGAAAGGTTTAATTAATTGATCTAGACCATCCAATGAATGATAGATCAATGACCACATATCTATTTTGAGCCTAATTTAGAAAGATTTAAGTTAAATTCTATTTCTATCCAAAATTAGGAAACATGTCCCAAAATTAATCAAGACTCAATAGGCAATGTAGAAGTTGTAGATTAAGTCTTAAGATTCTAATTTTTTTCTTATAATTATGTTTGGTTATTGATTAACAAAAAATATCTACAGTTCGAAATGAATTTTGGATAGATTAGGGGAATGTTTTCCCATGTGCCTAGATTCATCTAGAATCATGACTTGTGTCCGATCATTGCAATGCTAGATTAAGTGTCAGTTATTAAGTTATATATTTTTATTAGTTAATCCAAACTATTAAGTAAAAGAAAGATTGATAGACTGACATGGCTTTTGGGTAAATTTTGGGAATGTTATCATTGTTATCAAGAAATATGCAGAATTGTGACATGTGTCAAGGACACATGTCCATGACAAGTGTCATGATTATGGATGAATCTTGATGAAAATGATAACATTCCACAAATGGACCCAAAAATCATATTGGGTGAGGTTTAATTAATTGATTTGGAAAATCAAATGGATGATAGATCAACAACCGTGGATCTATTTTGGGCCTAATTTAGAAAGATCTAAGTTAAGTTTTAATTCTATCCAAAATTAGAACACGTGTCCCAAAATTAGTCAAGACTCAAGAGGCAATGTAAGAGTTGTAGACTAAGACTTAAGATTCTATTTTCTTTCTTATAGTTATGCTTGATTGTTGATTGAAAGAAATATCAATGGCTCAAGATGGATTTTGGATCGATTATGGGAATGTTTTGCCTGTGCCTAGATTCATCTGGAATTGTGACACATGTTTGATCATTGCAATGCTAGATTAAGTGTCAGTTATTAATTTCAATATTTTTAATTAGTTAATCCAAACTATTAAGTAAAATAAAGTTTAACAAGCTGATATGATTTTTGGGTAAATTTTGTGAATGCTATCATTGTTGTCAAGAAATGTGCAGAATCATGACACTTGCCAATGACAAATGTCCATGACAAGTGTCATGATTATGGACGAATCTTGAAAACAATGTTAAAATTCCACAAATTAACCCAAAAATCATATTGGGAAGGGTTTAATTAATTGATCTAGACTATCAAATGGACAATAGATCAACAATTGTAGATCTATTTTGGGCCTAATTTAGAAAGATGTAAGATAAGTTCTATTTCTATAAAAGATTAGGGCATGTGTCCCAAAATCACTCAAGACACAAGAGGCAATGGAAGAGTTGTAGTCTAATTCTTAAGATTCTAATGTCTTTTTGATAGTTATGTCCAATCGTTGATTAAAAGAAACATTAGCAACCCGAGATGAAATTTAGATTGATTAGGGGAATGTTTTCGCATGTGCCTAGATTCATCCAGAATCATGACATGTGTCTGGCCATTGCAATGCTCGATTAAGTGTTAATTATTATGTTGAGTATTTTTTATTAGTTAATATATAATGTTAAGTAAAAGAAATATTGATAGGATGATATGATTTTTGGGTAAATTTTATGAATGCTATCATTGTTGTTAGGAAATATCCAGAATCGTGATATGTGTCAAGGACATGTGTCCATGACAAGTGTCACAATTCTAGATGAATCTTGACAATAATGATAACATTCTAAAAGTTGACCCAAAAATCATATTGGGCGAGGTTCATCAATTATTAAGTATTATTTTTATTATTTAATTTATTTAAAATGTACAAATGTATTATGTAATTAATTATTAATTATTATTATAATAATTAGGTACATTATTGATGACACGAACGTGCATGTGCATTGCACATAGTACAATGTATTAAACCATAAATTACTTACGTTTTAACTTTAAACTATTAATATTTTTTTTTTATGTTTTTATACTATGAAGTTTAGAGTTCTTGAGAGTTTGATACTATAGGGTTTTCAAATTTCAACTTTTCAAAGACCGTTACTAAAATTCATTTTCTTTTTTTAAGAGTGAAATTTTGTATCACTAATGAGTACCAATTATCTGAGTATCTACTAGAACCGGTATTGTCAAATCTCAATTTTGAGTATTTAAATGTTTTAATTTTCTTTTACAGTGCAATTATGACAATAGAATATTACAATGTTAGGTTTACACTTTAAAAAAATTAAATTAGGGATTTAAGAAGAATTTTGTGGGATAACTAGTAGAAAACATGGGAAAAACAAATTCAAAAGCCTCTAGTACTAGTTCAAGCAAAAAGGAAAAGAAAGTCATATAGAACTCAAGAAAGTACTAAAACCCCAGATTTCACCGATGAATATCATGATTTTTAAATGTTTTTTATCCTATTACCCACAAAAATTTTGGAATCATGGGAATTAGACATTCATTATTTAATAATTGAAAAGATCCACATAAGTTGTGTAATAATTTCAAATACAATAAAAGTATTGGCACACATACAAATACATTAGCTGCTTTGGTTAGTGGATTAACAAAGCCCATTGTAGTTGAAGTATTCCCTTGCCCTAAAATTTTATTCCTAGGTGCTCAGAATTATGATGAAAATAGAAAGGTGATTGTAAACCAAAACACTTAGGAGGAAATTTTATCCATAAGTAAGGGTGAATTTTTGTGCTCTATTAGACCTAGGGCTAGGATTTAAAATAGAAAGCTCTAACAAGAATATTAAGTTGGATAAACTAGCACATACTTATGACAAACTGGATAGTTTTCTTCAAGATTCATTTATTAAGGGTTTAATAAACTCAAAGTCATCTATTGATGATACTAGTATTACTGTTATATTGGACATAGATCATAAGCTTCCTTATAAGTATGAAATTTTTGTGTCATGGGTTCAGACAAATATTTCTTTGTTATCATTTTGTCTAGGATTGGATAGTAACAAGGAAGTTGGGGTTAGTGTTCTTGAAATGACTTATAATACACATTGTCCAGGTTAGTCACTTGAGAAGGTAGCAGTAATATATAATTATGTTAAGCACATTTTTGAATCAAAGAAAGAAAAATAACTAACAATTAAACAAAGTATAACTATAGGCAAGATGAAGACATTTAGGTTCACAAGTTACTTATGCTACCTTCTTTGAGCAAAGTATCAATCAATATTTGAGAGTGACAATGACAAGCTTGATATTGAGGTCTATGAGTTTGATCAGAAAACCTAGAAGAAATCAAAGACTCCAAGTCCATTATATTATTGGACACATAAGATGAGGATGACTAGTAATAATAATAACTACAACCATTTTGTAGACTTCTTTTTGGCACCTATTTAACAAAAACTATAGGCACTTAAAAATGCCTAGATTTCCGATGTCTTGTAAATGTTAGAGTCAATTAGGAATCTAAATTCAATTGGTTAATTGGTTCCTCATGGAAGACAAAACTATGTTAAGCATGTACAGTTCAATGATTGAACCATGCAAACTTCTAGTGTATGTTATAGAAAGCATTTTTTTGTCAGAATATGTATAATAGATGGAGAGAGCAAATGAATATTTTAGTGGAAAACAAAAGAGAATTATATTGATTTCCTTGTGTTTCATGATTAGAGGCCTCACATTTGATAGAAAGGCTTCCAAAGTGGCAAATGAATTTTTAAATTTTTTTGCTTTGATTTTTTTAGTCACTAGTATTATGATCCAATGAACATAATAAAAACAAGAGTTATTCTATCAATGTGAACCAGACATTATATAGATCAATATTTGGGAAACTACAATATGTTGCTTAGTAAAGACCTGATATTGCATTAGTAGTTGGTATTATTGTAAGATTTTATTCAAGTCCTAAGGAGAATCACATGATGGAAGTAAAAAGAATATTGAGATATCTAAAAGGACTAGAAGACTATGGATTGTATTATAAGAAAAATGACAAGTTTGAATTGTAGGTGTTCATTGATTTAAATTGGATAGGATATGTTGATGGTAGAAAGAGTAGAAGTGGGGTTGATTTCTTTCTAGGAAAGAGACTAGTTTCATGGAAAAGCAAAAAGAAGAACTACAGTTCTCAATCAATAGTTGAAGTTGAATATGTGGCAGCAATAGTGAATTATTCAAATATCATATGGATCAAGAAATCGTTGAAAGGAATGAAGGAATATATCACTGGTCGAGTGGCTATCTATTGTGAAAACACTAGTGCAATAAACATATCAAAGAATCTTGTCATGCACACAAAGACTAAGCATATTGCTATTAAGTATCATTATTGGAGAAAGCTATTTCAAGACAAAGAAGTGAGATTAAAGTATGTAAACACTAAGAAGAAAGTAGTGGATATTTTCGCTAAAGCTTTACCTAAGGATACTCATGAATATCTAAGACCTAAACTAGGGGTGATTTTTTGGGACAAGGCTACTTAAGTTGAGATGGATCTCTGCATCAAATGTGTTAATCAGAATATCTTGCAAGTTGATGTAGCTAGTCTTAGTTTAGGAGTTTCCTAATGTAGTAAAGGAAGGCAAAAAAAATGATATATTGGTCATACATAGATAACAAGTGATGAATTTAGTACTAACATAAGAATATCTATATCATCAAGATGTAAACTTGATACATAAAGTGTCTTTGAAATTGTTATCAAAGAGGGAGATATTATGATTTAGTTACCTTGGTGTAACAACAAAGGGATAAAATGATAGTTACCATAGAGTAATCATAAGAAAGAGGGGGAGATCATTTTAAAGGTGTTGAAAAGAAGAAGAATGTATGTAAGTTGTTGCCAGAAATATAGAGCAAGCTTATTGATTTCATGATATGATATGATAGAGGGAGTTATGTGTTGCATATCAGAGCCGCATGGATGTGAATAAGAATGAAACATAAAGAGAGAGATTGTTGGATATTGAGATGAGAATCATATTAAAAGTAAGGATATTAATGAAGATCTGATACTTAAAATAGAGGAAGTTTACTTGACACAGTACATGTGTTGGATTGCATGGTAACTAGAGGTGTTTCCATCAATGCCAAAGAGGGAGATTGTTGGAAACTACAATATGAATAAACTTTATGTTTTCATTGATGTCAAACCTTACTGGTAAGACACTTTTCTATCTAATTTGACTGTCATATCTAGATGATTGATGAAGAGGATTTGAGAAGTTAGTCATAACAATAGCACTTAGAGAGAAGGTTGAGTAATGAGAAGAAACTACAATTAGCAGTTGATTAGTTAGAATTTGATAAGATAAAATGATTTTTTCAATCATGCTACAAGTGACGATGACAATTGTATTGAAGCCTTCAAAAAGTGATCAAAGATTGACCAAATACATAGGCTTGGCCAAGAAACATAGTAGAAGATCAAGGAACATGAAGTGTATGTTGAGTGATGCTAGTATTGACTGAGTGATAGTATGTGTCAAGTACAAGTATCTTTGATCGAGCATCAGTATTGAGCGAGCATCGATATATCTGTTGAAGAAAGAAGTTAGTAACAACTGAGTAACCTAGTGATGAATAAGCATCAAAACATAGTATTGTCTAAGGGACAACATTTAATAGCGTATAAGAAAATCATGCTTTTGAGCTAAGAGATTTGATTTCTTTGAATATGTAAAGTGTGTTTAAGATAAGGATGGATTACTTGGAACATTTAAATCAAAGGAAATCGTGTTTTCACATTTCTATGCAAGGATTCAAAGAGAAGTTTGGGGAAGTTTCTAGAAAGGAAAAGAGGAGACAAGATGTTGGAAGGATTCAATAATGTTTAATCTGGATAAAATATCAAAATTACCTACTTAAGGAGGTACATGGGCTAACCTAGTGTAGTTGGAGAAGTTGTTGATGCTATTGATTGACAAACTTAAGAAAAAGGCTAGAAAGAGTTGTGAAGAGGTGAAGAGTGATTTCTTGAAGGGTTGCCAAGAAGATCAGAGATAGAGATGACAATGAAGGCTAGTTTATGGATCAACATATGAGCTGAACTTAGATCTATATTTGCATTTAGTGAGTTCTATTTTTCAGATCAAAACCTTCTATTACTTTCTAACCATTATATCAGTATTCAATTTTCTTAATCAAGGTTGACCTAATAGTCATATGCAAATCCTTTCATCAAGGTGGAATTCTAATGGAATGTTCTAAATCACTCTACCAAGTCCACTCCTAATAGGGTGATTAAATCCTTTAACAAGATCACATTTAATAGTGTATTTTGTAACCTTTAAAAGTGTTGGATCCTACAAAAGCTCACTTCAGAAGACTGAAAATATTTATGTGATATATTACTAGTGGTTTTTCCCAAATTAGCTTTCCAAATTAAATCCTAGTATCAAACTTGTGTGGATGTTATTTGTGAAGATTTACTATTAATGTTTACATTGTGCAAATCTATTTGTTAGAAAAATGGACTACTAGTTGATATTATTGACAATCTTCTATAGAGGTTGAGTGAAGGGATGTCAAGATCTGAAGTAATTAAAGTGTTTGTTTGTTTAGTCGGTACATCTTGACCTTGGATGCCTGACTCAACCCCTCCTCTCAGTTATTCTAAACATTCTAATAGTTCTAATAGACGACAACAAGTTGAGTTGGAAGAACTGGACATTAATGTATATAGTGGTGCATAGAACCCTATGGAAACTATAGATGGTGAGCATGAAGGCTTAATAAAACACTACTCGTAAACTAGGTAGTCTATAATTAGGCTATGATATATTTACCACATGCTGATGATTTTTGGGTGCCTCCTACACAGAGCTTTTGACGAATATCTTAATGTCGAAAGATGCAAAAGAATTAATTAAAGTAAAATATGAAAATGGCGATACGGCACTGCATGTGGCTAGTGAGGAAAGCTACGTGCGTATAATGAGGCAGTTAATAGAGTGTAAGGTTGAGCTATGTTGTCGTGTTAGTGACAGTGGAGAAAGGCCGCTTTGTGTGTGGCAGCGAAATTGGGACATCTAGAAGCAGTAAAAGAGTTGATGAAGGGGAAGCCGGAGGCTGTTGAGATAAGCAATAACTGTGGAATGAATGTGCTGCATTTGGTTGCCCAAGTTAGCCAAGTGAGAATTGTTGAGTACCTGAATGAAAAGGTAAGCTTGTTAGACCTGGTTAATCAGGGAGTTGACAATCTTTCAGAACAAAAACCACTGCAAAGTGCAGGAAATACAGATTCTTGTAAAATGGAAGATCCATTTTCAAGGATAAGTGTAGGAGATACACCTCTGCATATTGTAGTAAGGAACAAAAAGTTACCAGTAAGTTTCATTTTCACGTGAATCTTATGGTTTGTTTTCTTATCCCTAACTTTGATTGTCGATATAGATTTTTTAATCTTATGTCAAACTTGTTAACTTGATCTCATAAACCATTTAAATAGGTAAAAGCTTCATTGCCTTCCCACATATCCATTGGTGTGCCTTGTAAAATTTGGATTATTTTGTTTTGACCTCTTTCTTTCTTTTTGCTTTTCTCTTCTTCTTCCTCTGTTTTTTTTTTTGTCTTTGATTAATAAATAATTTCAATTGATTTTGAACTGATGGAAAATACCCTCTCTATATTCTTTTATTTTTTATTTTTCAATTTCTTCTCATTAGAGAGTAGTATTTTGTTGGTACATTAGTTGTAATCAAATTATTTTAAAACTTTCACATTATGCAATATGTCTATGATCTTGTCTATGAAGTAGTGATATGACGTATATCACATATACACATTTTGTTTTAAATTCATATGATAAGAAACTCTAGAATCTAGCACACTCCATTGATTCAGAATAAATAACTATTACAATTTTTTTCACTTTATTTGTATGAATTTTGAGAAAATATACTACTATACATCTCTCTAATATTGTTAAGAATGAATTATTTTGACTCTTCCTAAGAAGATGTTTCAATTGATCAAAGTATTTTGACTCTATTTGGAAGAAAAGTCATTTTCGTCATGCCATGTTTCCTTACAATATGAACTTAAACTTATTCTTCTTAAATTATTCCACTTCAGATAGATTATTTACATTCTTGATATAATTTTTTCTTTTCTTTTTTGTTCTATATGACACTATAATTCAGTTCTTGCCATAGGCTTACTAATAGTGAATTCCCCACATTTGCATGACATGATGATAACCATTTGAATTATTTTTACTTCCTAGATACGTTTGGATATTTACAAGGATGCCAGAAGTGAGATAAACTTATACTGTTCCCATAGAAATACATTGGATATGAAAGCCAAATAATACTTGAAAATCAAGACCAAGGTTGGATAAAACATTAAGCATTAATTGCAAGTTTTTCTTAGCTATTTTACCATATTATGTCTTTATTTTCTCAATCTTGTACTTTTACTGTGCTCATAACCTTTAGGATAAAAAATTGGAAGTCACTATCAATCTAATATGTCATGTTCTTATCACTATTAGCTTAATAATTCTCAAGAGCCTCCTAATACTCCCTAGATATTTTTGCAAGATTGAACATATAAAAATGCAAAGAAAAACAAAATAATGAGTACATGCTATTATATTATGATTAATACTTTATATTGTCTCAATTTTGTCATAGACAAGACCAAAAAGTATCTTTTAGATAAATTGGATAATCCATATTAGTTTGTTTCATGAAGGGTAAAATTAGAGATAAAAGTTGAATTTTAGATTTTATGAATAAAAAATACAGAAATAAAATAAATTAGTCAACCAAAATATTATATCCTAAATTAATCAAATATACAATCCACCTAAAAATGCATTAATGCTCAATATATATACTTAAGTGTTGATTGTCATAAATAACTATATCTATCTATCTATCTATCTATTTATCTATCTATAAAATAAGCCGAGAGATATCCTTTTCAGGACTAAGATAATTGATGACAATAGGTGCCCAAAATATGTAATGAAATCTGTTGCAGAGCTCAACAATACACTCCAGTCATCTTTTCAAGATGTTTTGATTATGAATAAACTCAATCTACTACTCTATCCACTCTCCTCCATTCTCATTAAATATTAATAAAGATTCTTAAAGCAAGCGTGTTATTGTTTGCAGCAGGTGACTTTTTAATCTTTGCTATTACATTTTGATGGTATGCATTATTATTATTTACATTTGCAATGAACAGATGCAAAAATAGTTATAAAATATATGACACTTAAATTAACGTCATTTTTTTTGAAGTAACAATTCTACTATAGAAAACCTCTCAACTTAAATATAATCTTTATTCATGTAAACTTAATTTTTTACCACAAATAGAAGTTAAATATTTAGACATAAAAGATCGATATTAACATATTTTAATTAAATAAGCTGGCTTGGCGTGTTCCTGGGGCGTGGTTGATCATCACCTTTTGTGGTTCTTTGGTTCTCTTCTTATCGATGGCGAGAGTGAAGCATCTATGTGGTCCAGACTCTATTTTCGCTGGCCGTCTTGTGGAGTATTTTTGGATCAAACTGGAAGGACAAGGGCTCATGGAGCTCATGCACCGCTGCAAAACAAAGTGTTTTCTCTCGCTTCACTACCATTGTCTTAGGAAAGATGGAGCTAAGCCTAAGCGTGGTTCTAGTGAAAATGTTTAATGCAAGTTCGAAATTGTGTTCTTGTTTAGCCCATCAAAGATGGTCGAGTGACACTAAAGGTTTGAAAAGATAATCCTTATAATTATCTAAGAGTGTGTGAATAATGTTATACAAATTATTAAAAGACATATCTCTCATGTTGAAGAAATGCTTTTGGTGTGTTAAAATAATACTTTATAAAAAAAAAAAAAAAAGTAAAAATATATTTATTAAATAATACTATATATTTTAATTTGTATCTTGTATAGTGGATATTACATAAAGTGATTTTATAAAAGAATTTGGTTGTTATTAAAATGTTGTTTATTATTAAAGAATTTGTTTGTTAATAAAAAGTTATTTGTTGTATGTGTATTAATGTTTTAATGTATAATGTTGATTAGATTAATATAATTTTTGAGGTTATGATAATGTATATTATTAAAATATTAGATGCTTATTTTTAGTGTTCTTAATAGAATAGGTAAATAAAAAGAAAAAGAAAAAGAACAACACAACTACTCGTATGATTATTACAACTTGTTTGGTAAGTCATCATTTGAGAAAAGAGTGATTTATTATACAAACTTGTGTTTAGTTAAACTTAAATTGTACGACTTTTGGTAGAGCACTTCAAAGAAGAGATAGATTGTTCTAGCTCAAGAGTGTCACCAAATGTGAAGGATGTTTTGAAGTTGATAATTGGCAATAAAGATTGTACCCTGCATCCAAAACATTCTTTTGTATGTAAGTCAAACAATGTTGTTCAAACAATTTTGTGAGACTAATACACAATTGCATACATCATAAAGGGCTTTTGATCAATGAAGCCATTTTATTGTGTGCCTCTTAAGATTTGAAATACATGCTGTTGCAAATATCATGTGGAGTTTTCTATGCACCATTAAGTATTATGATCCATCCATTCTACTTTGATTATTACTCAAATGTTTGAATTCTTTGGTGGTGCTTGCCTTCCAAAATCATCAAGATCATTACTAGATCAATTCTTATCTCCTAGAGATGATGATCGCTTATTTTTATAAAAATAATTGCTTAAATGATAAGTGCTTACAATTTGACAGTTTACCAAAAAAATTGACATGTTTGCAAGAGGGGTGTGAAGAAGATATTGGAAATATGTTAGTTTCAAAGAAGGCTACAATAGAAGTTTACACAAAATACACAAAGTCGACCCAACTATAGGAACTTGAGTTCTAAGGACAAACTAGTGAGGTTATGATACTTGACACCCACTTTCAATTCTAGACATAATCATGCACTTGGTAGACATAGAAGCTTAGTCCATACTAATCACATCTAAATAGTTTAAATTTGATTTGCACAAGTGACTTGGTAAACACTATGAAACTCGACATATAAACTAAATCACTTGATTCACATTGCATAACTTGGTCAATGATATTACTACAAGATCGGTATAAACTAAATCACTTTGTTGACATTGAATGGCTTGTTCAATACTAGATTTGCATCATTGAAACTGGAAACTTGGTAACCACTTAGTAAACATTGAAAGTCTTAGTTTGTACTGATAATCACCAACCTGGTAGAAACTTCTTGGTGCAAACTATCAAAATTTGGTAGCAACCATAGAACTTGGTAGAGTCTAAATTACTCAGTTAACACTATTAAGTATACAACAAGATCAGTATATACTTACTATCAAAATAAGTGTTTGTGCCACTAATAAACAAACTTGACTAAAATGTCAACATGAAAGAACCTATACTAGAAAAATATGTTAGAACACATCATGCACCTAAGAAAATAATTGGAGATAAAGAATCTGGAGTCATGACAAGGAAAAGATTCAGAAGTGGGATATGTTTGTTTTATGAGTTTGAGCCCAAAATCAATAAAAAATACTTTTGAAAATGAGGACTAGATTCTAGCAATGAATGAAGAAATTGAGCAAATAAAAAAGAATCAAAATTGGACACTCATGCCTAAAACTAATGATAAAAATAATAATGGAGCAAAGTGGGCATTCGAGAACAAGCTAAATGAAAGAGAAGAAGTCACAAGGAACAAGGCTAGATTGGCATGAAAATGATATGCACAAGAAGCCTGAATTGATCATGGGGAAATATTTTCCCTAGTTACAAGATTAAAAGGAGTTAGAAGTCTACTTGCATACTCTTCTTATAAAGGATTTAAGGTATACCAAATTGATGTCGAATTTGCCTTTCTGAATTGAAAGATTGAAGAAAAACTATACATTGAACTGCTAGAAGGATTTGTTGACCCCAAAAAGAAGAGCATGGTATGTAAGCTATACAAGGCTCTATAAGGTTTGAAACAAGGCCCTAGATCATGGTATAGGAGGTTAACAACAAGAATAGATTAGATTTGGAAGAACTAATGAAAAAAAAAATCTATATTTAATGACTGGTAGTATCAATGAGGTATTTTTGTCTGAAATCTTTGTTGATGATATCATATTTGGAGGAAATGAAGAATTATACAAATTATTTGTAGATGAGATGAAGAATGAATTTGAAATGTCTATATTTTGTGAGATCTAATTATTTTTTGGTTTATAGGTATATACAATGAAGTAAGGTATCTTCATTACTCAATCCAAATATGTCAAAGAGATATTGAAAACTTTAGGAATGGAAGATTTAAGACTAATTAGTACACCTATTGCTATAGGAAATAAGTTATCTAAGAATGATGATTCTAATAATGTGAACAGACATAAATCATGTAGTTCAAACTTTCTTGTTAGTACCCTCTTATCATATAGATGTTTCGTCTTCAACTAGAATTTTATATTCTTAGAAGAGGCTTCTTTCCTTGGCTTAGTCAACCTTACTATTTCATCCATCCTATCCTACATATTATCAATGATATCTTAATCATACATCTAAATATAAATATATAGACCTGTAAGGTTGTTCTAAGGCATTCTATCCTAGATTCCATATACTAGGTCAAAAGTTGCAACACCTATTGCCTTTTTATTGTCACTCTATCAACCCAAATTGCTAACTACAACTTAAAGTTCCATTTCATCTTGTTGTCATCCAAAGTCATCTTTGTGATTTTCAACAAAATTTTGTTTGTGGTTGACAGGGTGATGAAGTTGACTTGGTAATACCATATTTATCACAAAAATTGATAAACTCCTTAGATAAGAAGCACATAGCATTATTAGTCACTATTATCTTAGTACACAAAAACCTTGTAATGATTTATTTAGTAGGAAGTTAATGACCACTTTTTTGGTATCTTTTCTAGTAGGAATGGCCTGTACTTATTTTGTAAAGTCATCAGTTGCCACTGATATCTATGAGTAACCTATATTGGACTTGGTTGATATTTCACCTATGAAATCCATCCCCCATTGTTGAAAGGGTTCCTGGACTTCAATAGATTTCAATGAATAAGATTTTGAAAACTTTAATTTTCTAGCAAATCTCTAGCAAGAGTCACATTTTTTAACTAGGATTTGTGTATCTTTGAATAAGGCAGGCCACCAAAATCCTACTCTCATAATCTTGTGAGAAATAGTCTTTTCCATGTAATGTCCACCACATACCCCTAAATGCATCTCATTCAATACTTTTCCAATTTCTCTAGCACAAACTTCTGCTCATAATATTATATCTAACTGAATGCAATATGATAGTCATTTTTTCATTTTTTCTTAGATGGGATGCAACTTGCATATGTTGTAAATAGCACATTACATCTTTGTACTTGTTAGATTGATCCATATCACATGTATCGAGTTTGAGGTCTTCACATACAACATTTATTTGATTAGCATCCAAATTTTATTGAGCTATGAGCTTTTCTAATCCTTGACCTCATACTAAATTGGTGGTCTAGATATCAAAATCAAACTCTTGGATTCTATTTATCCATCTGCACCTTCTAACAATTACCTCTTGCTAAGAGAAAATATCTTTAATTGTTGTAGTAGGCAAAAAAAGAAATGACATCAGCACCAACTAAGTAACATCTAAAGGCCTATATATCTTTTAAAAATGCATATGCTTGCTTGTCATTGATTTCATACTTAAGTGTGCAAGCTGAAGAGATTTTCTAAATAATGCAATTAGTTATTCAAGACCATCTTCTTTTTTCTAAAGTAGATCTATTTCTATGGTATGAAACAAAAAAGTTGGTTACAAATCAACTTAAAAATTTAACTTGTCCAAAGAAAGATATGGGCTTTGGAACCTTATCAATTGGTATAACTCTTTCAAGGTCAATATTAACCACTTCCTTTGATACTATATTACTCAAAAAATTCCCTTTTGTCACTCCAAAAGTACATTTCTTTGGGTTTAAAGAGACATCATAATCTAAGGCTTTAATAAAAATGTTTTCTAAATGTTTGTAATAATCCTTAGCCTTTTTTGAGTATGCAGTTAAGTCATCCTGATATACAACCATAAATTTGTCAATATATTCTTTAAAACAAACATCCATGATGCTATGAAATGTTTCCCCTACATTGATTAGGGAAAATGATATTTTTAGATACACATATGTTACCTAGGGAGTTGTGAAGGTTGTTTTAAAAACAAAACATCAACAACAGCCTAGTTATATCTTGAGAAAACATCCATCATAGAAATTAATTCTGAACAAGTAACTTGCTCCAACATGGCCTTCGTATTAGGAAATCCATAGTTATCCTTTAATGATGCAATATTTAGTATTCTAAAATCAACACATAGCCTAAAGTCCCCATTCTTTTGCCTGATTGGCACTAGATTAGACATCTATGAAGAGTGTTTGATTGGTTTGATAATCCCCCATCGCTAAGTTTCATAACTTCTTCTATCATTTTAAGGGCTAGAGTAGGATTGTTAGACCTCTATTTTTTCTTAAATGGTTTAACTCCCTCTTTGAGAGGTATTACATGTTGGAAAAGATCTTGTCTATAAGCTTTGAGGTCATCACCATACAAAAATATGTCTGAATTTTCTCAACAAATCTGTCAAAGATTTTCTAATTATAGGGGATAAGTCCCTACCAAAGTATACCTTTTTGGGAGATTCAATAGTGATCAAATTGATCTCTTCAATCTCCATGGCTTCTTATCTTTGGTATCTATATGCACTCTATCCTGATTATCAAAAGTGCTCTCAAGAAGAACTAAACATTTAGGTACCTTGTTTATTTTTAGCTGCAAGATTTCTTGACCAAAGATGGTTTTCTTTCCATCTACTCTTGCTATTAAAGCACTGCATTCCATTTCTTGACCATGATGTTTATCCTTGATAAGAATAAAATTGGAGATATCTTTATCATCTTTGAAAATTTTCCAATTCTATATATTATCAAGGATGGAAGGCTTATTTTTCACTTCTATTGTAGATACACCAACAAATGATATGTTATTAGGCTTTATTTCCATATTTGCTAGCAAGTCAACCAAATTTTTATTACTTCTACCCATCCAAGAAATGCCAAAGTCATCAAATACTTCAATATAGTTCCAAATAGAATTCCTATACTATTTTAGCCTTTTTTTCTTAGAAGAATATGTCTCCTTAATTTGAGGAAAACTAATTTAGAGTCACCAATAATGTGCAACTTGTTAATCCCATGACTAGCTGCAATGTTTAATCCTAGTAAAAGTGCTTCATACTCTACAACATTATTGGTACATGTGGAGTTTAAGGTAAATGTAAACCTAAAATTGTTTTTCTCTTGAGATATGAATACTAACCCCCCTCTTAATATATCCCTAGAAATTTCCACATCAAAATACATGGGCCATAATTTTTATGAATCCAAATAGTTGGATACCTCTTGTGCAATCCGTGGGGGTGGTTTCTAGACTTCTTGAATAACAAGTTCATCTCTAAAGGCATTGAACTTAGTAGCTAGGAAACAAGTAGCATCTGTACCAATACTATCTTCAAATATGTAAGTAGTCCTTGGTTCTTTGTAAATTTTGATAGACTTGTATCTTATATTAAAAGTAACATATGACAAGTCACACTATAGGCTACCTCCCATTGTAGCACTCCATTTTCTAGAGAGTAGAATTCCATAATAGGGAGGAATTTCAACATCAGGGTAAGTACTTAGTTTAAAAGGTAAGGCATTGATTGTACCTAAGATAGAAATTTCTCTTGCATCTATTTCTCTACACCTACCCTACTTGGTATCTACTTCTGCCAAGGGCTTCCATAAATTTGAAAGGCATAATAGTGTTCAATGCTCCTAACTCAATCATTCAAATTTTTAAAGTTTTTTCATTTATGACCAAACTAAGAAAGAAAGGATCAATGTCTTATAGGTAGGCTATAGATGAATTGGTAGCTGACAGATGAATTGTCTAAGTACATTTTGGGTATTTGAGACACAACTCCTTTGTCCTCTTTATCATTCATTACAAGTGGTATAGACTATTTTTTAACACTACTACTACTTCTTATACCACCTAATCGAGACAAAGCCTTATTTTTGTGGTCCTCTATTCTAAACATTTTATACAAGGAAACTTTTATAGTAATGTGTGACAACATAGAAGTCATATCAATAGGATCACTATAGTGCCTGCCCCTAGTTCCCATTTTTTCTATAATTGCCAAGCTCTTTTAGGCAAATTTTATGCATTGATTAGTTTTAGAGATACTAGATTTACAATATTATAATATTATTTCAGGACTTAGGTTACAAATATATCAATTATAATTGCTTAATTGATTTCATTTCATGTGTTGTTGATGATGTCTTGATGATTCTTAATTAGTAAATGTACTCACCCTACTCAAATTTGATCTTAAAATACTGATAAAGGCTCAAGGAATTTCATTAAACACTTGCATACAAGCTTCATATGACTAATATAAAATTTTAGTTTGCTTTACTGACTCTAAATTGATTTAAAAATGACCTAACATGAATGTGTAACTTATTCTAACAATAATGAATGCCTATATGAATTCTAATCATAAAAATGATCACCTACAACCAACTGCTATTGTGTCAATAGTTGGTATGCAAACTACTAAGCTGACTGCAAGTGATATAAAATTGCTTAATGACAACTACAAATGACCAGCGAATCAATGTCTCTTATTACAATACAATGATCCAATACAATGCTCATCCATAAGACAAGACTCTTAGAATTTGCAAGAATTACAAACATATGATATGCTGGTATGAAAATGCACTCCTACAATTGTAACTAAAAGTTATGCTTATGCAATGAAATGATGGACTATATGCAATGAAACCTAGTTGGATTGAAGTGCCCTTGTGAATAGATAAAGAAGCAACCCTTTATTCAGAAAAGTACAATAATACATTAGCTATTGTACTAAAATATTTTTCTCAACATAGCACAAATAGAAGACTGAAATATCTTCCTCCCAGCTGCAATAATTCAAGTGATCTTTCACAACCTCAAAATTACATACCAATTGAGAGTTTTTGTTCTCAATGGCCAATTGTGACTATTGCAGAAACCCTAGGCTCCATGATGCACATCAAAAAATATCAACATTGACAACCAAACTAGATGATAGAAAATGAGCCCTCAATGCCTATTTATTCATTTTCCTCAATAGTTCGGCCTCCTTCTTGAACTTTCTCAAGTCACCTTCTAGAAGGAATATTATAATATTATTTTATTATTTTTTTCCTACTTCTTCCAACAACTTCTAGAACATTATTTTATTAAGTGACTTTATAAAATATTTTATAATTCAAGTCACTTTAATAATTCAATTAAATATAAAGTCACCTTTTAATATTTATTTATTTGATAAATTTATAAGTAATTAACTTAATACAACTTATTTATTTAATTAAAATAATTAATTAGTTGTCCTTATAAAATATTTATTATTTTGGATAACTAAATTAATTAAATTAATTAAATCACATTACCTTCAAATATGGGGACATTACAGTCCACCCCTCGTAAAATTATGTCGCCTAAAGCAATCTCAATGCTGGATGCTAAAAAATCCCTTCTCCCTCCCAAGTAGCATCTTCAATAGGTAAATTTTTAAACTTATCTAGATACTCTCTATTTACTCTCTTGCAAAGCTACTTCTCTCTTTTATCCAAAATGGATTCTTGCACTAAGATCACTTGCCCCTCATCATCCAACGGAGGTAATATTGTAGAAGGCACCACATTCTAACCCAAAGCCTTTTTAAGGTATGATCTATGAAACACATTGTGCACTCAACCATCTGCAGGAAGATCCAACTCATAAGCCACCTCACCAACTCGCCTAATGATCCTAAATGGTCCATAATAGCATGGCTTGAGTTTCTTTGCACCACTCTTCTTGAGAGTAGACTATCTATAGGGCTGCAATATGAGGTAAACCATATCATCTACCTCAAAACTATGCTCAGTCATCTTCTAGTTTGACTATTTCTTTTTTTGGTTTTGAGCTCTAGCAATGTTGTCCCTGAGAGTAGCAACTATATCCTTACTCTCCTATAATAGTTCACCTACACAGGGTACGCAACAGTCTCCCACCAACAAATCTAAGAAACTATGTGCCTCATTACTATAAAGTACCATGAAGGGTTCCATTTGTATAGTCATATGGTATGTAGTATTGTAGCAACATTGACAGAGATATATCCAGCTGACCTAAGCTCGCTGCTGATCTGTCACATAATTCCTCAAATACCCTTCCATCCATTTGTTCATAATCTTTCTTTGACCATCGGTCTATGGGTGATAATTGGTGCTAGGTGCAAGCTTAGTGCCACACAACCGAAATAGCTCTTGCTAAAAGTGACTCATGAAGCCGCTCTCCTTATTACTCACAATGTTCCAAGGCAAACCATGTAATCTAAAAACCTCCCTTAAAGAAGACCTCTGCCGCCTGAGTTGCTAAGTATGTAGTAGCGATAGGGAAGAAATGAGCATATTTTGTTAGCCTATCCACAACCACATAGATACAATCATGCCCTTGGGCCTCAGGAAAGTACACGATAAAATCCATTGAAATGCACTCCAACTTCCTATTAGGAATAAGAAGTGGCTGTAGGAGCCCTATTGGATAAGTGTGCTCTTGTTTGTTCTACTAGAAAACAATATGCTCATCCACATAGTACAAAACATCAGCGTTAAGCCCCTTCCACATGAATCACTCCCATGCTAACCTGTAAGTCTTGAAATACTTGTGATGACCTATTATAGGTGAATCATGGAGTGCTCTCAAAATCAACTACTTCACTTTTGATCTCGGGACTAAGTAAATCCTATTCTTGTAAATGATCAAATCATCTATGAGAGTGTACCTAGTGTTAGACACTATTCCCTCCACTATATCAAAGGCCTATGTGTCTCTAGCATATTCTGCTACAATCAAGTGTCACCAATCCTCTAATATATGAATCATAGAAGTGAGGTGTGGCCTGTGGGATAAAGCATCTACAACAACATTTTATGTCCCCTTAACATATGTGATATCAAAATCATAGGTCCATAACTTACTCAACCACTTTTGTTGATCATCATTCATGTCTTGCTATCCCAAAAAGTGCCTCAAACTATTATGATCAATTTTAATACAAAATTTGCTACCCACAACATACTGTTTGAATTTTGCCAAGGCAAGCATGATGGCCAGCATCTCCTTATCATGTATGTTGAATGATCTCTTAGGCTCTCTGAGTTTCTTTCTCTCATAAGGCATAGGATGTTTGTTTTGCATGAGTACTACACCAATTCCCTCTCTAGAAGCATCACATTGAAGCTCGAATGGCTTTGTGAAATCAGGTGATGCTAATAATAGGACTATACACATTATTTCCTTGAACTACATAAAATAGTCATGCATCCTCCAAGTCCACACAAATACCCCTTTCTTTAGCAAATATATAATAGGTGTTGCATGCCATGAGTAGCCACTAAAAAACCTATGATAGAATCCACATAGACCAAGGAACCCCCTCAACTGTGTAAGGTTCTCTAGTGGTGGCCAATCAACAATAGTGCAGATCATTTCAGGATCCATCCACAATCCCCCCACACTAATGATGTGTCCAAGATACAACAACTGTATCATCCCTATATCACATTTGGACTCCTTGGCATACAAGGACTCCCTCTGTAAAATGCTCAATACTATCTTTAAGTGTTCTAAATTTTCCTTCCATGTCCTTCTATAGATCAAAATATCATCAAAGAACACAAGTACAAATTTCCTGAATTAATGGTGGAAGACCCTATTCATAGTGGACTGAAAAGTAGCAGGTGCATTAGTCAAACCAAAAGGCATGACTACAAACTTGAAGTGCTCACAATGTCATCTGAAAGCAATTTTCACAATATCCTACTCTTGAACTCTGATGTGGTGATAGCCTGATTTCAAATCATTTTTTGTGAAATAACAAGCCCCATACAATTCATCTATCATCTCAATGATGTGTGGGATGGGATACCTATTCTTTATAGTTCTCTTAGTCAACACCCTATAATCAATACACATCTGTAGAGTACCATCCTTCTTTTTTACCAAAACAACAGAAGATGCAAAAGGTGACTTACTTGGTCGGATGTGTCCCATTGCTAGCAACTCTTTGATGGTCCTCTTGATCTCATCAATGAGTCATTTTGGGTGCCAGTATGGTGTGATTATGATAGGCTTAACACCTTCTTCCAGCTCGATAATGTGCTTAATGCCTTTATCTAGTGGCTTGCTTGGTGGAATTTGGATGAATAACTTCTCACACTTGTTTCTTAATTTTTGAACATCTAGATGATATTCAATCTTATGTTGTACCTCCTAGGTAGGCATCAAGGCACATATTTCTACCCACTCTATATTATTATGCCTATCTAATCTCTCCAACCACCTAAATAAGATAGTCTTGACATCACCATTAAAGATAGCCTTCAACACATGAGTCTTTCCATACACCTTGAATCATATCTCCATATCCTCCAATCTCAAGGTAACCTCCTTCAAATAATGTAGCCACTGCATCCCAAGTACTATGTCCATGTCACCCATGTTGACCACACAATATTCCACCTTGAACTCATAGTTGTTTAGGTGCAAATGTAGATCTCACACCATCCTACCACAATGAATAGTATATCCATCAACTATCATGACTATTAGTCCCTCAAACTCCTCAATAATGAGTCTATGCCTCTCCACAAATCATGCATCAATGAAATTATACTTGGCACATGTATCCCATAGAGTAATAACCTTCTATCTTGCCAAGACACCTGAAGTCTAAAAGATCCCTCTCTTTGAATACTAGAAAAATGTGCTTCCTATAAATGTAGATATGGAGCCTCTTTTTTCTTAGCACTATCTACCTCCTATTCACCCTCTACCTCATTAGGATCCTCATCATGGTGCTTTGAGTTATTTGAATCTGAACCCTTGTAATAAGCCCACATCTCTCGATTAGCCTTCCCCTTAGGCCTCATAGGATAGTCATGACCAAACTCATAGGGACCTTTGCAAAAGAAGCTTAGCTTCTTCTTATGCATGTCATTAAGAATTTTCTTATCCAAAGGTGCAACTAACTTTCCTTTTGAGTCACTAAACTTCTCTTTACCCTTTCTAAATTCTCCTTTGTTATCTCTAAATGATGAAAATGCCTCGAACTAAACCAATTTGCTAGAGCTACAAGCTCCATATGGTAGGCTTTCTTCATGGCTTCTTATAATGTAGGAGGACCAAAGACCTTTACCCACCCCTTGAGTGGTTCAATTAATCCCTCTATGAATAAAATGACTAGCCTCCATTCTAAAATTTCAGGGACCATCACTGCATTCTTTTGGAAGTCATTGATAAATTGTTCTAAGCCTCCTGACTATCTCAATCCTTTCTATCAATCTATCCAAAGAATCCTGATAAGTGGTTACTTGATTGTGTTGCAATGTAATCATAACATGTGTCCACCAATCATGAGGTGCCCTAGCTAAGTGTAAAATGGAATACTTGAGTACTTCAAATTCTTTCATATTCCTTAGATATAGGAAAGTATCCACCTTATGAATCCAAACACAAGCAGTCATTTTCCCACTGTCATCAAATGTGGGTAATGACAACTTGTTGGTGACCTGTCACAGCTCGCTATGTTTATTTGCCTACTTCTGCCTAGCAGTTCTATAGTTCAGTTACCTATCAAATGTCCATCCATCCTATACATATGTTGGTAATGAATCCCACTCATTCATCGCTTGTCGAAGTTCGTCAACAATATCTGTTACCATAGAATCAAGTGTGAGTGCTAGAGTTTCTTCCATAAATATAGGACATGTGGGTCTGTGAGTTGTTCCAAACTATGTCCTATGTTGTGATATTGCTATGATCCTATCATCTTTGTCATTATTATGATTATTTATCCTATTTTCCAAAATCAAATGTTGCATCGTAGCCATCATTGTCTCTATACTTGCCGCTATTGACTGTAGAAGCCTATCCTAAAACTATAAAGCCTCATCATCTCACATAATTCTGGGTGGGCTTTGAGAATGTCTCTTAGACATGTTCTCAGTTGTGCTAGTTCCCTATGTAAATAGAGCCCTTTTGTTTTTGATTTTGTAAACTAAATTGAAAGGTGGTTGCATAAACCTATTAGGCTAGTAGGAAACTGCTTTGATACTGTTGTACTAATGCTGCTCAAATCTAATCTTTAAATACTTATAAAGGCTAAAGGAATTTCATCAAACACTTGTATACAAGGGTCATATGACTGATATAAAATTTTAGTTTGCTTTAATAACTCTAAATTGATTAAACAATGACCTAACATGAATGTGCAACTTATTCTAACAATATTGAATGCCTATATGAATTCTAATCATAAAAATGATCACCTACAACCAATTGGTATTTTGTCAACAGTTGGTATGCAAACTACTAAGTTGACTACATGTGATATAGAATTGTTCAATATAAACTACAAATGACCAAAAAATTAGTGTCTCTCATTACAATACAATGATCCAATACAATGCACATTCATAAGACAAGACTCTTAGCATTTACAAGAATTACAAACATATGATATGCTAGTATGAAAATGCACTCCTACAACTGTAACTAAAAGTTGTGCTTATACAATGAAATTATGGACTATATGCAATGAAGCCTGGTTGGATTGAAGTGCCCTTGTGAATAAATGAAGAAGCAACCCTTTGTTCAGAAAAGTACAATAATACATCAGCTATTGTACTCAAATATTTTTCTTAATGTAGCACAAATAGAAGACTAAAGTATCTTCCTCTTAGTTGCAATAATTCAAGTGATCTTTCACACCCTCAAAATTGTGTACCAATTGAGAGTTTTCATTCTCAATGGCCAATTGTGACTACTACAGAAACCCTAGGCTCCACAATGTACATCAACAAATATCAATATCAACAACAAAACTAGATGATGGACAATAAGCCCTCAATGCATATTTATTCTTTTTCCTCAATAGGTCGACCTCCTTCTTGAACTATCTCAAGGCACCTTCTAGAAGGAATATTATAATATTATTTTATTTTATTTTTTCCATTTCTTGAAGCATATTGTAGAACTTTTCTTTATTAAGTGACTTCATAAAATATTTTATAATTCAAGTCACTTTATTAAATTAATTAAATATAAATTTACCTTTTAATATTTATTTATTTGATAACTTTATAAGTAATTAACTTAATACCACGTATTTATTCAATTCAAATAATTAATTAGTCATCCTCATAAAATATTCATTATTTTGGACAACTAAATTAATTATATTAATTAAATCGCATAATCTCCAAAAATGGGAACATCATAGTAAATGTAGTTTATTTCATAACAATATTAATGTGATGTCTTTAATGAAGACTATGTTTGTATTGATAGAATTTCATTATTATACCTGAGCATTTAATGCTAGACTTGTGATTTTTATGATACTTACCCCATACATTCATGTGTATGGTGTGCATGTTTATTTTATCTTTCTATTTGACGTGTTTGATGTGTTTATACCTAAGATAGAAATTTCTCTTGCATCTATTTCTATTTCTCTACACCTACCCCACTTGGTATCTACTTCTGATCCAAGGGCTTCCATAACTTTGAAAGGCATAATAGTGTTCAATGCTCCTGACTCAATCATACAAATTTTTAAAGTTTTGTCATTTATGACCAAACTAAGAAAGAAAGGATAATGTCTTGTAGGTAGGGTATAGATGAATTGGTAGCCAATAGATGAATTGTCTAAGTACATTTTGGGTATTTGAGACACAACTCCTTTGTCCTCTTTATCATTCATTACGAGTGGTATTTGTTGTACTACTAATGACTATTTTTCAACAACACTACTACTTCCTATACCACTTAACTGAGAGAAAGCCTTATTCTTGTGGTCCTCTATTCTAAACATTTTATACAAGGAAAATTTTATAGTAATGTGTGACAACATAGAAGTCATATCAATAGGATCACTATAGTGCCTACCCTTAGTTCCCATTTTTGCTATAATTGCCAAGCTCTTTTAGGAAAATTTTATGCATTGATTAGTTTTAGAGATACTAGATTTACAATATTATAATATTATTTCAGGACTTAGGTTACAAATATATCAGTTATAATTGCTTAATTGATTTCATTTCATGTGTTGTTGATGATGTCTTGATGATTCTTAATTAGTAAATGTACTCACCCTGCTCAAATTTGATCTTAAAATGCTGATAAAGGCTCAAGGAATTTCATTAAACACTGGCATACAAGCTTCATACAACTAATATAAAATTTTAGTTTGCTTTAGTGACTCTAAATTGATTTAAAAATGAATTAACATGAATGTGAAGCTTATTCTAACAATAATGAATGCCTATATGAATTCTAATCATAAAAATGATCACCTACAGCCAACTGCTATTGTGTCAATAGTTGGTATGCAAACTACTAAGCTGACTACAAGTGATATAGAATTGCTTATTGAAAACTACAAATGACCAGCAAATCAATGTCTCTCATTACAATACAATGATCCAATACAATGCTCATCCATAAGACAAGACTCTTAGAATTTACAAGAATTACAAACATATGATATGCTTGTATGAAAATGCACTCCTACAATTGTAACTAAAAGTTGTGCTTACACAATGAAATGATGGACTATATGCAATGAAACCTAGTTGGATTGAAGTGCCCTTGTGAATAGATAAAGAAGCAACCCTTTATTCAGAAAAGTACAATAATACATTAGCTATTGTACTAACATATTTTTCTCAATGTAGCACAAATAGAAGACTAAACTATCTTCCTCCCAGCTGCAATAATTCAAGTGATCTTTCACAGCCTCAAAATTACATACCAATTGAGAGTTTTTGTTCTCAATGGCCAATTGTGACTATTGCAGAAACCCTAGGCTCCATAATGCACATCAACAAATATCAACATTGACAACCAAACTAGATGATAGACAATGAGCCCTCAATGCCTATTTATTCATTTTCCTCAATAGTACAGCCTCCTTCTTGAACTTTCTCAAGTCACCTTCTCGAAGGAATATTATAATATTATTTTATTATTTTTTTCCTACTTCTTCCAACAACTTCTAGAACATTATTTTATTAAGCGACTTTATAAAATATTTTATAATTCAAGTCACTTTATTAATTCAATTAAATATAAAGTTACCTTTTAATATTTATTTATTTGATAAATTTATAAGTAATTAACTTAATACCACTTATTTATTTAATTAAAATAATTAATTAGTCATCCTTATAAAATATTTATTATTTTGGATAACTAAATTAATTAAATTAATTAAATCACATTACCTCCAAAAATGGGGACATTATAGTCCACCCCTCCTAAAATTACTTGGCCTCAAGCAATCTCAATGCTAGATGCTAAAAAATCCCTTCTCCCTCCCAAGTAGCATCTTCAATAGGTAAATTTTTCAACTTATCTAGATGCTCTCTAATTACTCTGTTGCGAAGCTACTTCTCTCTGTTTTCCAAAATGGATTCCGGCACTAAGATCAATTTCCCCTCATCATCCAAGGGAGGTAATATTGTAGAAGGCACCACATTCTAACCCAAAGCCTTTTTAAGGCATGATATATGAAACACATTGTGCACTCAACTATCTGCGGGAAGCTCCAACTCATAAGCCACCTTACCAACTTGCCTAATTATCCTAAATGGTCCATAATAGCATGGCTTGAGTTTCTTTGCACCACTCTTCTTGAGAGTAGACTATCTATATGGCTGCAATATGAGGTAAACCATATCATCTACCTCAGAACTATGCTCAGTCATCTTCTAGTTTGAATATTACTTTTGTTGGTTGTAAGCTCTAGCAATGTTGTCCCTAAGAGTAGCAACTATATCCTTACTCTCCTGTAATAGTTCACCTGCACAGGGTACCCAACTGTCTCCCAAAAAAAAACTAAGAAAATATGTACCTCATAACTATAAAGTACCATGTAGGGTGCCACTTGTATAGTCATATGGTATGTAGTATTGTAGCAACATTGACAGAGATCTATCCATCTGACCCAAGCTCGTTGCTGATCTATGTTAGGATAAACCACAGACAGAAATAAAAACTATATGCAAATATAACCAATAACAAAAAATAATAGAACACAGAGAAATGAACACAATGCACCAAGATTTAACATGGTTCACCCAATCCCTGGGCTACGTCCACCAAATAGCAAGTTCGATCTTATTACAATCCAGTGATTATAACCTGATTACAATCCGTAATCCCTTACAGCTCAATACCGCCGCAAGAACCAATTTCGTATCACAACATAATGAAAAATACCCAACCCTAAGACCTTTTATACAAGTATTAAACCGCTTTAGGGTTATAACATGTTGGCCATATGTCGGCCATAATATGTCGGCTACTGCCCAAAAAAATTTATGAAGTATGTACAGTACTTTCCTGATCAGTCACCACAATCTAACAACCTCCCACTTGGGGACCGATCAGGCTCCACACTAAACAACAATCTCCCACTTGGAGACTGATCCTATAGAAATACCACTACCACATGGGGCTCCCACTGGATCAAACCACCTTGGACTCTGATGTTCTTTTATTCATGTTCAGTCTAAAAGACCAATCGAAGCTGAAGAGGAGTTCAACTTCTCCCTTGTTATAACCTTTGTCAACATATCTACTGGATTGTTATTGGCATGTATCTTCTCCAGCTTTAACTGTCCATCCTCCAAAACTGACCGAATGAAATGGTACCACAACTGTATGTGTTTGGTCTTAGAATGCAGAGCTGAATTCTTAGCAAGATGAATGTCACTCTGACTATCTGTGAACAAATAATTATCCTTCTGAGGATGTCCCAATTCTTCCAAGAAGAACTGAAGCCATATCATCTCCTTGGCTGCCTCTGTAGTAGCAACATACTCTGCCTCTATAGTGGAGAGAGCATTAATCTTCTGTAACCTAGAAACCCAGCTCACAGATGCCCCACCAATAGTAAAGACATAACTTGTAGTACTCTGCCTAGTATCTATATCCCCAGCCAAATCTAAGTCAACATAGCCCTGTAAATCAGTAGTAGAGCCCCCAAAGTGTAAACACTTATTGGATGTTCCTCTCAAATATCTCAGAATCCACTTGACAGCATTCCAATGCTCAAATCTTGGATGACTCATATACCTGCTAACGACTCCCACTGCATGTGCAATATCTGGCCTAGTGCATACCATAGCATACATCAAACTTCCTACAGCTGAAGCATAGGGTACCTTGGACATCTTATCCTCCTCTTCTTGTGTCTTGGGACACATCTCCTTAGTCAATTTCAAATGACCAGGTAAAGGTGTGCTGACAGATTTAGCATTCTCCATAGAGAAACGTTGCAACACCTTCTCAACATAATCAACCTGAGATAGCATCAAGATTCTGTTCTTCCTATCTCTGTAAATATTCATACCAAGGATTTTTTTTGCTGGCCCCAAATCCTTCATAGCAAATGCATGTGCTAACTGGCATTTTAGCCTCTTAATATGATCCACGTTAGACCCAGCTATAAGCATATCATCAACATATAGACATAAAACAATGTAACTATCATCATCCAACCTCTTAAAATAAACACAGTAATCTGAATGACACCTATTATATCCATGCTCATGCATAAAATTGTCAAATTTCAAATACCATTGCCGAGGTGCTTGCTTCAAGCCATATAAACTTTTCTTCAATTTGCACACTAAGTTCTCCTTACCTTTGACCTCAAAACCCTGTGGCTGAGCCATATATATTTCTTCATCTAAATCACCATGAAGAAAGGCTATTTTAACATCCATCTGCTCTAAATGCAAATCTTCAATAGCCACAAGACTTAAAACAGTACGAATAGAAGTCATTTTAACAACAGGAGAAAATATCTCATCAAAATCAATTCCCTTTTTCTGTGCAAATCATTTTACAACTAACCTGGCTTTATATATTTTCTTACCTCCTTCCTCTTCTTTCAACCTATAAACCCATTTATTCTATAAAGCCTTTTTACCTGCAGGCAACTTGCACAAATCCCATGTCTTATTTTTTAGCAAAGAGTCCATTTCATCTTTCATTGCAAACTCCCACTGAATCTTAGTATCCACTTGCACAGCTTCATCATAACTTTCAGGTTCACCAGCATCAGTAAGTAAAATAGAATACAAAGAGGGAGAAAACCTTTGTGGAGGTCTAATTTGCCTTGTTGACCATCTAACATGCACTGGTGTGTGTGGTATTTGTTGTTGCAATTTTTGCACATCATGAGGAATGGCTAGAACATCAGCTTTTGGAGTATCATCCAGCACTACATAATCATCTTCTTTCTTCTCATGTTGCTGCAACAGATCTTTATACAACACTTTTTCATTGAATATGACATCCCAGCTTCTTATAATTTTATGATCTTCAAAATCCCAAAGCCTATAACCAAATTCGTTAATGCCATATCCAACAAAGACACATTTCTTTGATTTAGCTTCTAGCTTGGTTCTATTTTCATAGTCTATATGAGCAAAAGCTTCACAACTGAAGGTCTTTAGAAAAGAATAACTCACCTTGTTCCCAGTCCATGCTTCCTCTGGAATACCACAACCCAAAGGAGTAGAGGGACCTCTATTATTCAAATATACTACAGTATTGACAACCTCTGCCCACATGTGTAAGGGCAACCCAACATGCAACCTCATGCTCCTTGCACGCTCCATTATAGTCCTATTCAGGTGTTCAGCCACTCCATTTTCCTGTGGAGTCCTTAGAACAGTTTTTTGTCTACGAATACCATTAGTGGAGCAATAATCTTCAAATTCATGACTGCAATACTCACCACCATTATCAGATCTGAGACATTTTAATTTCTTACCAGTCTCATTTTCAACCAAGCAATTCCATTTCTTAAAAGTTTGAAATACATTAGATTTCTGTCTAAGGAAATAAACCCATACTTTTCTAGTTGCATCATCAATAAATGTAACATAATAATGAGAGCCACCAAGGGAAGATAACTGAGCCGGTCCCCATACATCTGTATGCACAAGCTCTAATTTCTCCTTTTTGTTTTCCTTCCCTGTCTTTACAAAACTCACTCTCTTTTGTTTTCCATACACACAACTTTCACAGAAATCCATATTCACACATTTCAGACCTGGTAAAAATTTCCTTGAATGAAGTACTTTCATACCTTTCTCACTCATGTGCCCAAGTCTATTGTGCCACAGCGCTGTATCAGAATCTACAGTAGCTATTTGTTCTCCCTGCTCAACTGTAGTAATTGTTCCTGAATATTCATTTTTCTTTGAAACAATCAAAGTAGAAGGAACAATATGACCTGTACAAAGATATAAGGTTCCTACTTTCACACCTTTTGCTACTACAAGGGAACCTTTTGAAAACTTCCAATTTTTGTCATTAAAAGTAACTACACAACCCTCATCACCGAGTTGCCCTACTGAAATTAAATTTCTACTTAGTTTTGGAACATGTCTTACCTCATGTAGTAGCCAATGATTCCCATTCTGCAACTTAATCTTAATGTTTCCCTTTCCAACAATCTGACAGGGTTCATTATCCCCCAAATAAACAAGCCCAAAATCCCCTTGGACATAATCAATGAAATAACCTCTATGAGGTGTAGCATGAAATGAAGCACCAGAATCTAAAACCCATGAATCATCAACACTCTCTAAAGACAGAAGCAAAGCATCCTCATCGGTTTTGTTACTTGCCACATTTGCCTCCTTGTCTCCATCTAATTTATCTCCTTCATTTTTCTTTCGATTCCAGAAATCTTTCTTTTTGTGCCCTGGTTTCCCACAGTACCAACAATCATTTGGTCCTCTCAATTGAGACCTCCTCCCCTTTGACTTTCCTCTTGATTTCCCATGATTTCCAGAGTTACTTCCTCTTTCAATCGTTCTGCCCATGCTTTGTGCATTTAAAGCACTTCCTGATGTAGATCCACCTGAGGATTTCCTACGAGTTTCCTCACTTAAAATAACACCAATCACATCATCATATTTTAGGGTACTAGATCTAGGAATAGAATTACTCACCACCGTTACCAAGCCATTCTAGCTTTCAGGAAAAGAACACAAAATCAAGAGAGCCCTAATTTCTTCATCAAAATTGATACCCACAGAAGATAATTGACTAGTAATAGTATTAAACTCATTTAAATGATCTGCAATAGATCCACCTTCTGCCATTTTCATATTAAATAAATGCTTCATGAGAAATACCTTGTTTGAAGCGGAGGGCTTTTCATACAGTATCGCTAGGGTTTTCATCAAATCTTCTATTGTCTTTGCTTTTGTAATATTAAATGCCACTGATGGTGCCAAGCATAATCGAATGCTTCTGAGTGCCTTTCTATCCAAAAGATCCCATTCAGTCTCTGACATAGTTCCTTGATTCTTGGCTTTGTCTTCCAACGGCTTCCATAAATCCTTCTGATATAGATAGTCTTCCATTTGCATCTTCCATAATTGGAAGTTCTTCCCATTAAACATGTCAACCCTTAGCTTACCCTCATCTGCCATTGCTCCCACTCAATCGTGAGGCTCCCACTTAATCGTGAGACTTTCCTGCAGAGGATAACTGAAAAACAACCTAGGCTCTGATACCACTTGTTAGGATAAACCACAGACAAAAATAAAAACTATATGCAAATATAACCAATAACAAAAAATAATAGAACACACAGAAATGAACACAAGGCACCAAGATTTAACGTGGTTCACCCAATCCCTGGGCTACGTCCACCAAACAGCAAGTCCGATCTTATTACAATCCAGTGATTACAACCTGATTACAATCCGTAATCCCTTACAGCTCAATAGCACCGCAAGAACCAATTTTGTATCACAACATAATGAAAAATACCCAACCCTAAGCCCTTTTATACAAGTATTAAACCTCTTTAGTGTTATAACATGTCGGCCATATGTCATCCATTATATGTACAGTATGTATGAAGTATGTATAGTACTTTCTTGATCAGTCACCACAATCTAACAATCTACGACATAATTCCTCAAATACCCTTCCATCCATTTTTCATAATCTCTGTTTGACCATCGGTCTATGGGTGATAATTGGTGCTAGGTGCAAGCTCAATGCCACACAACCAAAATATCTCTTGCCAAAAGTGACTCATGAATTCGTTGTCCTTGTTACTCACAATGTTCCAAGGCAAACCATGTAATCTAAAAACCTCCCTTAAAGAAGATCTCTGTCACCTGTGCTGCTAAGTATGTAGTAGCAATAGGGAAGAAATGAGCATATTTTGTCAGCCTATCCACAACCACATACATACAATCATGCCCTTGGGCCTCGGGAAAGTCCATGATAAAATCCATAGAAATGAACACTAACATCCTATTAGGAATAGGAAGTTTCTATAGGAGCTCTGTTGGATAAGTGTGCTCTTGTTTGTTCTACTAGAAAACAACACACTCATCCACATAGTACAAAACATCAGCCTTAAGCCCCTTCCACATGAATCACTCCCATGCTAAGCTATAAGTCTTGAAATACTTGCGATGGCCTATTATAGGTGAATCATGGAGTGCTCTCAAAATCAACTACTTCACTTTTGATCTCGGGACTAAGTAAATCCTATTCTTGTAAATGATCAAATCATCTATGAGAGTGTACCTAGTGTCAGTCACTATTCCTTCAACTATATCAGAGGCCTATGTGTCTCTAGCATATTCTGCTACAATCAAGTGTCACCAATCCTCTAATATGTGAATCATAGAAGTTAGGTGTGGCCTGTGGGATAAAGCATCTACAACAACATTTTATGTCCCCTTAACATATGTGATATCAAAATCATAGGTCCATAACTTACTCACCCACTTTTGTTGATGATCATTCATGTCTTGCTATCCCAAAATGTGCCTCAAACTATTATGATCAATTTTAATACAAAATTTTCTACCCACAACATACTATTTGAATTTTGCCAAGGCAAGCATGATGGCCAACATCTCCTTATCATATATGTTGAATGATCTCTTAGGCTCTCTGAGTTTCTTGCTCTCATAAGCTATAGGATGCTTGTTTTGCATGAGTACAACACCAATTCCCTCTCTAGAAGCATCACATTGAAGCTCAAATGGCTTCGTGAAATCGAGTGATGCTAATACTAGGAGTGTAGTCATTATTTCCCTGAACTACATAAAATAGTCATGTGCCTTCTGAGTCCACACAAATGCCCCTTTCTTTAGAAAATATATCATAGGTGTTGCATGCCATGAGTAGCCACTGAAAAACCTATGATAGAATCCACATAGACCAAGGAACCCCCTCAACTGTGTAAGGTTCTCTAGTGGTGGCCAATCGACAATAGTGCAGATCATTTCAGGATCCATCCACAATCCACCCACACTAATGATGTGTCCAAGATACAACAACTCTGTCATCCCCAAATCACATTTGGACTCCTTGGCATACAAGGACTCCCTCTGTAAAATTCTCAATGCTGTCTTTAAGTGTTCTAAATGTTCCTTCCATGTCCTTCTATAGATCAAAATATCATCAAAGAACACAAGTACAAATTTCCTCAATTGATGGTGGAAGACCCTATTCATAGTGGACTGAAAAGTGGTAGGTGCATTAGTCAAACCAAAAGGCATGACTACAAACTTGAAGTGCCCACAATGTCATTTGAAAGTAGTTTTCACAATATCCTACTCTCAAAATCTAATGTGGTGATAGCCTGATTTCAAATCATTTTTTGTGAAATAACAATCCACATACAATTCATCTATCATCTCAATGATGTGTGGGATGGAATACCTATTCTTTATAGTTCTCTTATTCAACACCCTGTAATCAATACACATATGTAGAGTACCATCCTTCCTTTTTACCAAAACAATAGAAGATGCAAAAGGTGACTCACTTGGTCGGATGTGTTCTATTGCTAGCAACTCTTTGATGGTCCTCTTGATCTCATCCATGAGTCATTTTGGGTGCTAGTATGGTGTGATCATGATAGGCTTAACACCTTCTTCTAGCTCGACAATGTGCTCAATGCCTTTATCTAGTGGCTTGCTTGGTGGAATCTCAATGAATAACTTCTCACACTTGTTTGTTACTTTTTGAATATCTTGATGATATTGAGTCTTATGTTGTTCCTCCTAGGTAGGCATCAAGGCACATATTTCTACCAACTCTATATTATTATTCCTAGCTAATCTCTCCAACCACCTAAATGAGATAGTCTTGACATCACCATTAAAGATAGCCTTCAACACATTAGTCTTGCCATCCACCTTGAACCATATCTCCATATCCTCCAATCTCAAGGTAACCTCATTCAAAGAATGTAGCCACTACATCCCAAGTACTATGTCCATGTCACCCATGTTGACCACATGATAATCCACCTTGAACTCATAGTTGTTTAGGTGCAGAGGTAGATCTCGCACCATCATTTATCATGACTCTTATTCCCTCAAACTCCTCAATAATGAGTCTATGAATCTCCACAAATAATGCATCAATAAAATTATACTTGGCAAATGTATCCCATAGAGTAATAACCTTCTATCTGGAAAAGACACCTGAATTCTAAAAGATCCTTCTCTTTGAATACTAGAAAAATGTGCCTCCTATAAATGTAGCTATGGAGCCTCTTTTTTCTTAGCACTATCTACCTCATGTTTACCCTCTACCTCATTAGGATCCTCATCATGGTGCTTTGAGCTATTTGAATTCGAACCCTCATAATAAGCTCACATCACTCGATTAGCCTTCCCCTTAGGCCTCATAGGATAGTCATGACCAAACTCATAGGGACCGTTGCAAAAGAAGCATAGCTTCTTCTTACACGTGTCATTAAGAATTTCCTTATTCAAAGGTGCAGCTAACTTTCCTTTTGGAGTCACTAAACTTTTCTTTACCCTTTCTGAATTCTCCTTTGTTATCTCTAAATGATGAGAAACCCCTCGAACTAAACCAGTTTGCTAGAGCTACAAGCTCCATATGGTAGGCTTTCTTCATGGTTTCCTATAATTTAGGAGGACCAAAGACCTTTACTCACCCCTTGAGTGGTTCAATTAATCCCTCTATGAATGAAATGACTAGCCTCCATTCTAAAATGCCAGGGACCATCACTGCAATCTTTTGGAAGTCATTGATAAATTGTTCTAAGCCTCCTGACTATCTCAATCCTTTCTATCAATCTATCCACAAAATCTTGATAAGTGGTTACCTAACTATGTTGCAATGTAATCATAACATGTGTTCACCAATCATGAGGTGCCCTAGCTAAGTGTAAAATGGAATACTTGAGTACTTAAAATTCTTTCATATTCTTTAGAGATAGGAAAGTATCCACCTTATGAATCCAAACATGAGCAGTCATTTTCCCACAGCCATCAAATATGGGTAATGACAACTTGTTGATGACCTGTCATAGCTCGCTATGTTTATTTGCCTACTTCTGCCTAGCAGTTCTATAGTTTAGGTACCTATCAAATGTCCATCCATCCTACACATATGTTGGTAATGAATCCCACTCATTCATTGCTTGTCGAAGTTCATCTATAATATCTGTTACCATAGAATCAAGTGTGACTGCTAGAGTTTTTTCCCAAATATAGGACATGTGGGTCTGTGAGTTGTTCCAAACTATGTCCTATGTTGTGATCTTTCTATGATCCTATCATCTTGGTAATTATTATGATTATTTCTCCTATTTTCCAAAATCAAATGTTGCATCATAGCCATCATTGCCTTTGTACTTGCCTCTATTGACTGTAGAAGCCTATCTTGACACTATAAAGCCTCATCATCTCACATAATTCTGGGTGGGCTTTGAGAATGTCTTTTAGCCATGTTCTCAGTTGTGCTAGTTCCCTATGTAAATAGAGCCCTTTTTTTTTTCTTTTGTAAACTAAATTGAAAGGTGGTTGCATAAACCCTATCAGGCTAGTAGGAAACTGCTTTGATACTATTGTACTAACCCTGCTCAAATTTGATCTTAAAATGCTGATAAAGGCTCAAGGAATTTCATCAAACACTTGCATATAAGGGTCATATGACTGATATAAAATTTTAGTTTGCTTTAATAACTCTAAATTGATTAAACAATAACCTAACATGAATGTGCAACTTATTCTAACAATATTGAATGCCTATATGAATTCTAATCATAAAAATGATCACCTACAACCAATTGGTATTTTGTCAATAGTTGGTATGCAGACTACTACGCTGACTACAAGTGATATAGAATTGCTCAATAAAAACTACAAATGACCAACAAATTAGTGTCTCTCATTACAATACAATGCACATTTAGAAGACATGACTCTTAGCATTTGTAGGAATTACAAACATATGATACGCTAGTATGAAAATGCACTCCTGCAACTGTAACTAAAAGTTGTGCTTATACAATGAAATTATGGACTATATGAAATGAAGCCTGGTTTGATTGAAGTGCCCTTGTGAATAGATGAAGAAGCAACCCTTTGTTCAGAAAAATACCATAATACATCAACTATTGTACTCAAATATGTTTCTCAATGTAGCACAAATAGAAGACTGAAGTATCTTCCTCTTAGCTGCAATAATTCAAGTGATCTTTCACACCCTCAAAATTGTGTACCAAATGAGAGTTTTCATTCTCAATGGCCAATTGTGACTACTATAGAAACCCTAGGCTCCACAATGTACATCAACAAATATCAATATCAACAACAAAACTAGATGATAGATAATGAGCCCTCAGTGCATATTTATTCTTTTTCCTCAATAGGTCGGCCTCCTTCTTCAACTATCTCAAGTCACCTTGTAGAAGGAATATTATAATATTATTTTATTTTATTTTTTCCACTTCTTCAAGCATATTGTAGAACTTGATTTTATTAAGTGACTTCATAAAATATTTTATAATTCAAGTCACTTTATTAAATTAATTAAATATAAATTTACCTTTTAATATTTATTTATTTGATAACTTTATAAATAATTAACTTAATACCACTTATTTATTGAATTCAAATAATTAATTAGTCATCCTCATAAAATATTCATTATTTTAGAAAACTAAATTAATTATATTAATTAAATCGCATTACCTTCAAAAATGGGAACATCATAGTAAATGTAGTTTATTTCATAACAATATTAATGTGGTATCTTTAATGATGACTATGTTTTTATTGATAGAAATGTATTATTACACATGGGCATTTGATGCTAGACTTGTGATTTTTATGATACTTACCCCATACTTTCATGTGTATGGTGTGCATGTGTATTTTATCTTTCTATCTGACATGTTTGATGTGCTTAAGGGAGGGAGTCGTAGTCACCTGCTAGTTGGGATCTACATGATGTACCAGTCCATACCATTGCCTATTTAGTTTAGATATATAATATATACATGTACATGATCATCTTTTATGCAGGATGCATATCAACTTTCCTAAATTGCCAGGATGAGCATGCCCAAGTACAAATACTCAAATGGCGAGAATGGAAAGATAATGATCAGGTCTAATCCCAAGCATAGCCTAAAATACTTGTCCTACAAGGAGGATTCATACCAAACTTTCTACCCTTTTTAAAACTCGTGAATCTTTTGTGCATATGTTTTTTTATGAGTCTTTGATGAGTTTTCAATTAATTAAGTCTAATTAAAGGATTAAATTAATGATTTAATTTAATAGAAACTTGTTAGGACATTTAAATATTTAATTCATTGCAACTTATTTAAATAAAAAGAATTGAATTTGAAGATAAAATTTATAAGTTTAAATTTTAGAAAATGACAATATTTATTTAATTTAATCATAATATATTTAGAGTTGATTTTTAAATAAATGCTAATTATTATTATTTAACTTGATAAATATTTTATCAACTAAGTTGCAAAAATATATAAAAAGGAGAAAGATATTAAATTATGGAAAAGTTTTAAGTTTCCATGATGCGTGCATGAGATTAAAATATAGGAAATTCATTAAAAAGATAAAATATGTGAACTTAATAGAAATATTTTAATAAAGTGCACATGAGATCCAAAGGTCAATAAATTAAATAAAAGTGAAGTCAAGTGGAAATTTTAATAAAGTAATTTAATAATTCATTTGATGTGCATGAAAGGAATAATAAAATAATATTTTAATTAAAAAGAAAACTAATTAGGCATGAAAGAATTAATTAAATCAAATAATTGTAATTTAAAACTGATGGAGATAGAAGCCCTAAAAGGTAATTAGAGTTTATATTAGAGGGTTTTCAGGTCATTATGACATACATAAGTTTTGGGGAACAAAATTTGGAATTGGCTCAAAAGAATTGTTGAAAGTTTCAAAGGGTTTGGATTTCCATGCATTTATAGATTGTCTTAGATTCTAGCTTATTTTTTGAGGTAGGATTTGAAACCCGTAATCGTATATTTCAATTGAGAAAATATGTATTCTTCGTGTCTTCTCAGTCTTTGAAATTTTATTGTCATTATATTTCATTAGTTTGGATCTGTGCCAATGAATGAAATTGGAAAATTTGTTTAATATCAAATCTTTATTTGTTTTTGTAGAGAAGGAAAGTAGGAAGAAAATATATTTGACTGGCTATTGTTTTGATGGAAAATTACATAGTAGTAAACCTATAAAAAAATTTATATTCCTCTCATTTAAAATAAAATAAATAAATGTGACTGCTGAAAATTATTTCTCTTATAAGACTAGATAACTTTTTATAAATATAAATATTTATCTTTATATTTTAAATTAAATTAAAAAATAATTAAATAAAAAAATAAGAAGAGAGATTTTTAATAAGGACGAAATATTTTCTATTACTCACTCACACCTTGTCATAATTAAATACAAAAATGCATTGTATAGCAAAAAAATGAAAAAAAAGGAAATTATAAATGAGAATGGGAACCGCTTTGTAAAGCGCATTCCCCATTATCTATTAGTTTCCTATATTTACATATATTAAGGAGAGTGGAAATTCATTCCACCTCCTCCCTATATGAAACTTTGGTTTCTTTTTATGCTGTAACACTACCTTAATACAAAACAAATAAAATTGAAATCTATAACAAGTATAAAGAACACAATAAATTTTTATTTTTATTTTATTAAATCATCTTAATACAAGTACAAATACACAGATTCAATCATTCTTAATCTCAAAACCTCAATAAGAAATATAATATCATCCATATATGTTTCCATAATGATGCTAACACAAATCGAGTTCAGTACAATAATGCAGTAAACCATCATTTTTGAACACCTATGTCTAACATAAGAACCCTAAATGCTATTTCAAAAGTAACTTCAACAGTCATCTTTGGTTACTTGCTAAACAATCTCGAAACACCTGGAAAACATACAACAACACAACACAACACAACAAGGGGGCTCAGTACACATTGATTAAAAAAAAAAACATAATCCACCTACATACATGTTAGAATAACATATATAAACCATAATGTAGATATTTGAACCACTTTAACATAGTGCAATTTCAAATTAATATGCAAGAAGTAAACATTTACTTAACAATGCAAAAATAAACTCGCACTAAGAATAACCCGTAAATGAATCATATATATACCGAGGTGTCATCGTTATGGCACTAAGATTCTCCATCTGTGTATGGTATGCCCATAGTCAACACACAACAGAATTCTCTATTTTACTTGTCAATGACAAAATAGAGATATGCCTTATTCTCTGTACTTAACCATATAGGTTTAAGTCATAGATAAGGCCAATTATCTTTTATATGTAATTAACCCACCCAATGGATTTTAAAGTTATCACTAAATTAATTAACTGAATAGGATAAACCAAATTGAGCCACCTCGATATATGTTCATCACCATTGTTCTTAAAATACATATCAAACAGATTTATAAAAGAATGTACATGCAATAGATATAAATCAGTATTCAACATGATACTACATCCTTTAATCTATTTTAACCACATCTTATTCTGGCAATTCCAAATGTAACTTAGGTTACTATAACAATAGGAACCAAACTATAGCATTAAGATCTCATAAATATAATCATCTAACATATTACATTAATGATATTTACCAAATCTCAATACTACACAATCAAACCCTACTGTCATAATAAACTAGATTAATCTTTAAAAATGACTAAGATGATAAAATAATAGTAAATATGATATTCCAGTTTTTAATGACTTTCATCTAACAATTATCATTAATTTAACTTTTTGATTACAATTTCCATTTAATAATGAACAGAATAATATAATTAGACAAATAATTCCAATGCTTATACATATTTTTTATTATTTTTTTATTTTTTACAAAGTAGATATCTCAATCACATTCTGTTCCAAAATACAATGATATTCAATATAATACCCTACTATCTATAATCACCAATAAATTATCATGTGCTACGATAAACAGTTTTCTTCAATCTCAAATTAAACAAGTATTCAATCATTCCCAATGTTCTCATACAAACATTACTTAATCAATAATGCTAAACTATTATTTACCTTCATTCAAAATTCCAATTTTCCATTCTATTTATAATTAGTATACAAATTTTAATCAATATTCATCCCAACACCATCATATTTAGACAATACTACTGCCCAGTTTTAAGATGCATATCAGCGAAAGCCAATTGAAATTTCAACATCATATGATACTCCAAACTCATAATCATATTAAACTGCCCAATTACACAATGTAACGGTTACTCTATTAACAAATTTTCCTATATATAAATTGATGAGAAAACTAGCTATGCTATAAAAATAATAATGCAACTATGTTCAAAAGAAATTGCAAACAAAATTAGTTATCATAATGTCCATGACTGGTGTCACATAATAGCAACATTTTATATTTACATAACCCGTCTAACACTAATAACAATCGATAAGTGAGTGAACCCGCAACTTTCGTTCACAAACATCCATTTTCCATCACTTCTTTCATCCTAAGTTTTCTAAGTCAAAGAAATGAACCAAACCAATGACCATTAATATATGATTTAAGAAAACAAAATATGGTTCAGAAGGATTTGGTAAAACAACAATGCTAATGACAACTCATCAATCCCCAAATACTTATCAGCAGGTATCAACTAAAAGAGAACGTTAAAATCACATCTTAATATCTTTTAGATCAAATTAATTTAACATAATATAGTTTTCATACTAAGTGTTTGTTAAAATGTCTCTGTTTTAACTAAGCATATCGACATTGTTAACATTTCAAATCAACCATTCGACATAACATCTCGGTACTCAGTTATGGACTTTGAGCTCGAGTTTAAAGTGAATTTGAGGCTGAGAACAAACCTTTGACATTTTATTACCCAAAAGATCTTTAGCTCATCGAATCTCACAAAAATCGACATCAGTTTGCAAAACTTAAATGTTTTTATAAAATCCGCCAATATGTTGTCTATTATGCGCATGCGTTTTCACATACAACTCGACTCAAAAGAATGAGATAGGTATAAAACCATAACCCATTCCTTATAAACAAAACACAGTAAATGTATATCTTTTATAACTATTTTTGCAACATACCAAGCCCAAATCTATAACCTATTCATAATAAAACTATGTCTCATGTCGTTTGCTATGTGAATGACTAAAATACCATTAACATAGATGAAAACGAAAACACCCAAGATTCATAGATTTATTAAAAACTAAATAAAATATCAAAACCTCTATATTAACTAAACCCATAATACAACAAAGCATACAAACACATGTATAACCCATATCCGAGTGTGAATATACATAGAACTCAACAACTAATTACCCAATCTTGCCTATACCCACACTTGGGTATCAACCAGCATATTTAAAACCACATCTTTCTTACTTTCTTCAATAGGATAATACTACAAGAACAATAAAATATGTGAGTTAGAAAATGCCCCCTACCTCAGAACACTGAAGGTGGAAGAACCCTAAAACTTGACACCAACAGCCCGAAATGTCCAACTTGATGAACTTGAGAGCAACCTCGACCACAAAGAATAACAAAAACTAAGTGAAAAACAACATACTCGGCCTCATAAAATAGGGTGTTTTCCCAACCATGTTGCCTATTCAACAGCAACACCTTACAAGTGTTTCACTTCACAATGCAAGCAGCCCAAAACCTAGCCAAAACTCAACAAATACAAAACAAGAATGGAATGGTCGACCCAGTCCTTGAGTTCCATTAATCCTCATTAAAATGCATTAAGCTCAACTACAGAGTCGAGTACAGAAGACAGTCCGAAACCACCGCCATTCTTTTTTTTTTTTTAAACCATAAACATAATACTAATAACAAATTACCATATAAAAGCATTTGAACCCCCTAGGGGTTTAGAAAGAATGAATCCTTCATTAACACATAGGTTAGGAGTAAAACAATAACCCCCATTGTTATTGCGGTTACAAATATAACTTAACATATACAAAGTTTAACTTGAACATTTCACACATTAATTTATGTAAATATATTTGATTATTTCACATTAATACTCATATGAATTGAGTGTGTGTGAATTTTTAAAATATTCACACACACACACACACACATAGATACCAATATATATTTACAAAAATCACATACTTATAAGTGTGAACTGAATTCAACATAAATAATAAACTGTAATAAACAGATAATTATCAATATAACTGAATCAGCATAGACCGAAACTCAACTAACTAAATTAACCAATAGATAAACAAAGTTGATAATGTCATAGCAATGAACATGAAACAAAACAACAACTGAAGCAAATGAAGAGAAACAATAAGGAATAAGGTCAGGCATGACATCCTCCCGCACTAGGCTTTGACTTTCTCTAGGAAGTCGACAAACAAGTGCGGATGAGCTGTTCTCATCATTTCAGTGTCCTCCTAGGTAGTAGATGTTTCATCATTGGGGTCCCATAGAATTTTTACCTACCTTATTTCTCTTCCTCTTAAACTCAAAGTTCTTCTTTGCATGATCTCCACTGGTTCCAGCATGATTTGTCCATCCAAAATCTACAAATTTTTCCAGTCAAGCACGTGAGAAATATTAAGAATATACTTACGCAAAACTAAAACATCAAATACATTATGAATGTGTGAAAGACTCGGTGGCAAGGAAAGTTTGTAGGCAATAGGTCCAATCTGCTCCAAAATTTCAAACGATCCTACAAATCATGGAACTAACTTGGATCCCTTTCCATAATGAATTGGACTCTTATGCGGCCTTACCCAGAGAAACACTTTATCACTAACCAAGAATTGATGATCAATCCTATGCTTATCAGCATATTCCTTTTGCCTATCTTGAGCAGTAATAAGATTCTTTCTAATCCTCTTAACCTGCTGCTCCAAATCTTGCAACATATCAGGTCCTAAAAGAGTCCTGTCTTCCAAATTATCCTAGCTGAGCGGTGTCCTACAAGGTCTACCATACAATGCTTGAAATGGTACCATACCTATGGAACTATGATATCCATTATTGTACACGAACTCTACCAAGTGTAGGTACTCCTCCCATTTATTCTGTCTATCCATTACATACATCCTAAGCATGTCTTCCAAAATCTGGTTGACACATTTAGTTTGTCGGTTTGTTTTTGGGTGATAAGTTGAACTAAAATTTAGCTGAGTACCTAACTCTCGCTGCATGGATTTCCAAAGAGAAGAAGTAAAAACTAGATCCCTATTAGAAATAATCTTTTTAGGAATTTCGTGTAACTTAACTATCTGTTCCAGATAAATCTTGGCAACCGTAGTTGCATAATAGGATGATCTAACAGGAATAAAATGAGCAACCTTCAAAAATTGGTCCACTAGAACCATAATAGCATCATGCCTATGAGCTATCATAGCCAATCCAGTAATAAAATCTATCGAAATGGTGTCCTATTTCCATTTCAAAATACTATTTGGCTACAACAAAATTGCAGGGTGCTGGTGTTTAGCCTTAACTCATTGACATTCCAAGCATCAGGCCACAAAATTTGCTATGTATCTCTTCATTCCAGGCCAATAATAATGTCGCTTAAGGTCAGCATGCATTTTCTTGACACCTGGATGAGCCAAATATGGTGCTTTGTGGGCCTTAAACATAATCAGATTCCTCAAATCACCCAAATTAGGAATGTACACACTCCCTCTATACAACAATAAACCTTTAGAATTCATCAAATACCCTTCCAAAGATCCTTCCAAGATGCTGCCCCTATCAATTACAGCCTTAACATCCTAAAACCAACGATCTGTGGAAAGATTCTGTATGATCTTATCCTTAAGATCCGTAGTTAGGATCAAACAAGATAATTAATGTCGCCTTGTGCTAAGTGCATCAAAAACCATGTTCTCCTTCCCTTGCACATATTTAATCTCAAAATCATATTCACACAAGAACTCCATTCATCTTCACTGCCTAGCATTGAGGTCTAGTTGTGTGAAAAGATACTAAAGGCTTCGGCAATCAGAATATAACTCAAATCATTGACCCAGAAGAAAATGTCGCCACTTGATCAAAACATGCATAATCACAGCAAGTTTGAGATCACGAGTAGGGTAATTCACCTCATGAATCTTAAGCTTTCTAGACTCATAAGCTATAACACGTCAATCCTACATCAACACTACCCGTATACCATCCAAAGATGCATCAGTGCAAACCACAAACTCCTTAGCTAAACAAAGGACTGCTAGAACTGGTGCACTGGTCAAACATTCCTTAAGTTTCTGAAATGCAACCTCGCATTCATCAGTCCACACAAATTTCTTCCCTTTTCTCTAAAGAGATGTGATAGAATGTGCTATTCTAGAGAAATTTGACCCAAATTTTTGGTAATAGCTTGCTAAGCCCATGAAACTTCGAACCTTGAAAACATTTGTAGGTGTTGGCCAATCCACTATAGCCCAAATTTTTGATGGATCTACCAAAATTCCATCACCTAAAATAATATGTCCTAAGTAGCAAATCTCCGACTTGAAGAATTCACAATTCTCAGGATTGGCATATAGACTGTTCCTATGAAGGCATTCCAAAATTTTCTCTAAATGTTGCTCCTGCTCCTCAACAGAGTAAGAATAAACCAAAACGTCATCCAGAAAAACCACAACAAACTTGTCTAGGTAAGTTCTAAACACAACGTTCATCAGGCTCATGAACATAGAAGGTGCATTTTTTAACCCAAAAGGTACCACTGTGAATTCGTAGTGCCCATACCTAGTGCGAAAAGCTATCTTATAAATATCTGCTTCCTGGATTCTAAGTTGATGATACCCAAATTTCAGATCAATCTTTGAAAAGATTCGGGTACCCTTCACCTAGTCAAACAAGTCATCAATTCTAGGCAAAGAATACCTGTTCTTAATAGTGACTTTGCTTAATCGTCTATAGTCGATACAAAGTCTTAAGGAACTGTCTTTCTTCTTGACAAAGATCAAAGGAGCACCCCATGGCAAAATCCTAGGATGAACCAAACCTTTCTCCAAAAGCTCCTTCAATTGAGATTTCAGTTCAACCAGCTCTTGCATTGTCATTCTGTAAGGAGTCTTGGAAATTGGTTCCGTTCCTGGCACCAAATCGATACAAAAGTCAATTTCTCTTCTAAGAGGTATTCTAGGAATCTTCTTAACAAACAGATCTGAAAACCTCTGCAGAACTGGATGATCGAGAGGTGAACCACTAACTACAAAATCTTCTAAATTGTTTACTGATATGGCAAACAAATTGCAACCTTTTCGAACACACCTTGCCAATTGCTTGGCAGAAATTGTTCGCAAAGAGATAGGTCTCTTGATTCTCGCAATAACTCTAGTTGATCAAAAATCATCAACGCAATTGATTGTCTTATTCTTGCAATCCATTATAGCTTGATGTTGTTCTAACTAGTCCATACCCATAACTATGTCATATGATACTAAAGGTATAACCCTAAGGTTCGCTGAAGTAGAAAAGGATTTCATACGAATCTTACAATCAAGAGCAATAGTATCAGCGTTCACCTTAGACCCTAATGCTAACTCCACTTGCCCTTGGCCCCTTGCCCTAACCACAAGAATTCCACTATTGGCAACTAAAGCAAAAGAAATAAATGAGTTTGTAGCTCCAGAGTCAAATAAAGTAGATACTTTCATACCTTGAGTATTACCATGAGCTTCAATAATTGTGTTCTGGTGTTCGGCTTGCTTCTAATCTAGGGTTGCAAAGATACGGTGGTTCCTAGCAAAATCACCAATTGTCACTTCAGACCTAGCTGGCTTAGGTCCAACCTTTCGCTTATCCTAGTTTCAGCACTAAGATTGATAATGACCTATCTGTCCATAATGAAAACAATCAATAGATTTCCTGAATCCCAAGTTCAAACCTGAAGGATTAGGAAAAGGCTTATTACTCTGCACACTCTAAGGTGGTTGAGAAGGTCTCGGCTGTTCTTAACCTTTGGAGTCCTTAACAAACTTATTCCTCTTTAATTTACCACCTAAAAATCTTGACTTCGAACTACTCTGAGGAGGCTTTTGACTCTTACTAACATCCAGAGTAGGTGGATTCATGTTGGTTTTGTAGGAAGTCCCATGATAATCAGACTTCATCTCAATCAGCTTTGCTCACTCTGAAGCTTCCTACATAGTCAAAGGTCAGAAAGTTCTCACTTCCTCCCCAATCTTAGGCATAAGCCCTCTGATAAAGTGCTATATCATTGCCTTATCATTTTTAGCCCACCCAGAAGACTTCTTAAGCTCATAGAACCTACGTTCATAAGCTTCCACTGTGGAGCCAGACTACATAATCTGAAAGAATTCCTCTATACGGGCCTGACGCCAATATTCTGACATGAACCTCTCCTTAAAACCCTCAACAAAGAGTTCCCAAGTAACCAGAGAGATACCAATGCCAATTTTATCCAACTCCTCTTCCCACCACAAGGAACCGAATTGTCTTAGATGCATAACCGTCCATCTTACCTTCACGTTACTCATGTAATGGTGTAAGAAAAAGTATTGCTCAATATTTAGTAGCCAAGCTTCTATCGCTGTACCCTGTTTAGTACCATAAAATAATGGCCCTTTCATCTTGGAAAGGTCCTTGAGCTGAGCTCTAGCCACTAGATCTTCCTCTACAGGTAAATTAATACCTTGCACAAGAGGTCTCCTATCATTCGCTCCCCCACCAAGAATCTAGTTATTAGCCTCAATATTATAAACACATTCCAGAATCCTCTGAAGTACCATAGCCTAGTTAACTTAGTTATTCTGGTTGTTTTCAACCCCAGCATTCTGATGAAACTGATCATTCCCAGCATCATTCTAGTACCTAGGACCTCTACCATGGCCCCTACCCCTACCTATGCCTATGCTAGCAAGGTTATCCTCAGGAATGTTGCATCCTCAAATTCCTCTAGTGACAGGAGGCATGATAGCAACCTTAAAAAAAAAAAAAACTATTAATAATGTATTGATGATAGTTAAACACTTTATCACGAACCAAGAATTGATGATCAATCCCATGCTTATTAGCATATTCCTTTTGTCTATCTTGAGCATTAATAAGATGCTCTCTGATCCTCTTAACCTGCTACTCCAAATCTCTCAACATATTAGGTCCTAAAAGAGTCTTGTCTTCCAAATTATCCTAGCTGGGCGGTGTCCTACAAGGTCTACCATACAATGCTTGAAATGGTGCCATACTTATGGAACTATGATATCTATTATTGTACATGAACTCTACCAAGTGTAGGTACTCCTCCCATTTATTCTATCTATCCATTAACTACATCCTAAGCATGTCTTCCAAAATCTGGTTGACATGTTCAGTTTGTCTGTCTATTTCTAGGTGATAAGCTGAACTAAAATTTAGCTGAGTACCTAACTCTCACTGCATGGATTTCCAAAGAGAAGAAGTAAACACTGGATCCCTATCATAAATAATCTTTTTAGGAATTTCATGTAACTTAACTATCTGTTCCATATAAATCTTGGCAACCGTAGTTGCATAATAGGATGATCTAATAGGAATAAAATGAGCAACCTTCAAAAATTGGTCCACTACCACCATTATAGCATCATGCCTATGAGCTATCATAGCCAATATAGTAATAAAATCTATCAAAATGGTGTCCCATTTCCATTCTGGAATACTATGTGGCTGCAACAAACCTACAAGGTGCTGATGTTCAACCTTAACTCACTGACATTCCAAGCATTGGGCCACCAAATCTGCTATGTCTCTCTTCATTCCAGGCCACTAATAATGTCGCTTAAGGTCAACATGAATTTTCTTGACACTTAGATGAGCCGACTAAGGTACTTTGTGGGCCTCAAATATAATCAGATTCCTCAAATCACCCAAATTAGGAACATACGCACTTCCTCTATACAGCAATAAACCTTCAAAATTCACTGAATATTCTTCAAAACATCCTTCCAAGATGCTGCCATTGTCAATTATAGCCTTAACATCCTGAAACCAATGATCTACAAGAAGGTTCTGTATGATCTTATCCTTAAGATCCACAGTTAGGATCAAAGAAGATAATTCATGTCGCCTTCTGCTAAGTGCATCAGCAACCATGTTCTCCTTCCCTTGCACATATTTAATCTCAAAATCATATTCACACAAGAATTTCATCCGTCTTCATTGCCTAGCATTGAGGTCTGGTTGTGTGAAAAGATACTAAAGGCTTCGGTGATCAGAATGTAACTCAAATCATTGACCCAGAGGAAAATGCCGCCACTTGATCAAAGCATGCATAGTCGCAGCAAGTTCAAGATCATGAGTAGGGTAATTCACCTCATGACTCTTAAGCTTTCTAGACTCATAAGCTATAACTCGTCCATCCTGCATCAACACTGCCCCTATGCCATCCAAAGATGCATCAGTGCAAACCACAAACTCCTTAGCTGAATCAAGGACTTCCAAAACTGGTGCACTGGTCAAACATTCCGTAAGTTTCTAAAATGCAATCTCGCATTCATCAGTCCACACAAATTTCTCCCCTTTTCTCTGAAGAGATGTGATAGGATGTGCTATTCTGGAGAAATTTGACACAAATTTGGATTAATAGCTTGCTAACCCCATGAAACTTTGAACCTCGAAAACATTTGTAGGTGCTGGCCAATCCACTATAGCCCGAATTTTTGATGGATCTACAAAAATTCCATCACCTGAAATGATATGTCCTAAGTAGAAAATGTCCAACTTGAAGAATTCGCACTTCTTAGGATTGGCATACAGACTGTTCCTACGATAAACTTGCTCTAAATTCTTCTCGTGCTCCTCAATCAAGTAAGAATACACCTAAATATCATCCAAAAAAACCACTACGAACTTGTTTAGGTAAGTTCTAAACACATTGTTCATCAGGCTCATGAACATAGAAGGTGCATTTTCTAACCCAAAAGGTACCACTATGAATTCGTAGTGCCCATACCTGGTGCGAAAAGCTATCTTATAAATATCCACTTCTTGGATTCTAAGTTGATGACACCCAGATTTTAGATCAATCTTCGAAAAGATTCACGCACCCTTCACCTGGTCAAACAAGTCATCAAATCTAGGGAAAGAATACTTGTTCTTAATAGTGACTTTTTTTAACTTTCTATAGTCGATACATAGTCTTAAGGAGCTGTCTTTCTTCTTGACAAAGATCACAGGAGCACCCCATGGTGAAACGCTAGGAAAAACCAAACCTTTCTCCAAAAGCTCCTCCAATTGAGATTTCAGTTCAACCAGCTCTTGCACTGTCATTCTATAAGGAGTCTTAGAAATTGGTTCTGTTCTTGGCACCAAATTGATACAAAAGTCAATTTTTCTTCTTAGAGGTATTCCAGTAATCTTCTCAACAAAGACATCTGAAAACCTCTACAATACTAGATGATCAAGAGGTGAACCTTTAACTACAAAATATTCTAAATCATTTACCAATATGGCAAACAAACTCGAGCCTTTTCAAACACACCTTGCCAATTTCTTGATAGAAATGGTCCGTAAAGAGATAGGTCTCTTGATTCCTGCAATAACTCTAGCTGATCCAAAATCATCAACGCAATTGATTCTTATCCTTGCAATCCATTATAGCTTGATGTTATGCTAACTAGTCCATACCCATAACTATGTCATAAGATCCTAAAGGTATAACCCTAAGGTTCCCTGAAGTAGAAAAGAATTTCATACGAATCTTACAATCAGGAGCAATAGTATCAGCATTCACCTTAGACCTTGATGCTAACTCCACTTGCCATCGGCCCCTTGCCCTAACCACATGGATTCCACTATTTGCAATTGAAGCAGAAGAAATAAATGAGTCCATAGCTCCAGAGTCAAATAAAATAGATACTTTCATACCTTTAGTATTACACTGAGCTTCAATAACTGTGTTCTGGTGTTCGGCTTGCTTCTAATCCAAGGTTGCAAAGATATGGTGGTTCCTAGCAGAATCACTAATTGTCACTTCAAATCTAGCTAGCTTAGGTCCAACCTTCGGCTTATCCCAGTTTGGGAACTAAGACTGATAATGACCTATCTGTTCGCAATGAAAACAATCAATAGATTTCCTGAATCTCAAGTTCTGACCCGAAGGATTAGGAAAAGGCTTATTACTTTGCACACTCTGAGGTGGTTGAGATGGTCTCGACTATTCTTAACCTTTGGATTCATTAACAAAATTCTTCCTCTTGAATTTCCCACCTGAAAATCCTGACTTCGAACTACTCCTAGGAGGCTTTTGACTCTTACTAACATCCGGAGTAGGTGGATTCATGCTGGTTTTGTAGGAAGTCCCATGATAATCAGACTTCATCTCAATCAACTTTGCTCGCTTTGAAGCTTCCTACATAGTCAAAGGTTGGAAAGTTCTCACTTCCTCCCCAATCTTAGGCATAAGCCCTCTGATAAAGTGTTGTATCATGGCCTTATCATTTTCATCCCACCTAGAAAACTTCTTAAGCTCATAGAACCTACGTTCATAAGCTTCCACTATAGAGCCAGACTGCATAATCTAAAAGAATTCCTCTACACGGGCCTGACGCCAATATTCTAACATGAACCTCTCCTTAAAACCCTCAACAAAGAGTTCCCAAGTAACCAAAGAGATATCAATGCCAATTTTCTCCAACTCCTATTCACACCACAAGGAGCCAAATACTCTCAGATGCGTAACTGTCCATCTTACCTTCACATTACTCATGTAATAGTGTAAGAGAAAGCATCACTCAATATTTAGTAGCCAAGCTTCTACCATTGTACCCTATTTAGTACCATAAAATAACGACCCTTTCATCTTGGAAAGGTCCTTGAGATGAGCTCTAGCCACTGGATCTTCCTCTATAGGTAAATTAGTACCCTGCACAAGAGGTCTCCTATCATTCGCTCCCCCACTAGGAATCTGGTTGTTAGCCTCAATATTATCAAGACATTCCAGAATCCTTTGAAGTACCATAGCCTGGTCAGCTTGGTTATCCTGGTTGTTTCCAACCTGAACATTCTGATGAAACTGATCATTCCCAGCATCATTCTGGTACCTAGGACCTCTACCTCTGCCAGCAAGGTTATCCTCAGGAATGCGACATCCTCGAATTCCTTTTGTGATGAGAGGAATGATAGCAACCAAAAAAAAAAAAAAAATTATTAATAACGCATCGATGATAGTTAAACCCTATAACCCAAGAGTCCTGGTTATTCTAGCCTGGGCTTTGATACCAAATGTAACACTACCCTAATACAAAACCAATAAAACTGAAACCAATAACAAGTACAAAGAACGTAATAATTTTTTTAAATTTATTGCTATTAAATCATCTTAATACAAGTACAAATACACAGATTGAATCATTCTTAATCTAAAAACCTCAATAAGAAATATAATACCATCCATATATGTTTCCATAATGATGCTAACACAGATTGAGTTTAGTACAATAATGTAGTACAACATCATTTCTTAACACCTATGTCTAACATAGGAACCCTAAATTTTGTTTCAAAAGTAACTTCAACAATCATCTTTGGTTACTTGCTAAAATATCTTGAAACACTTGGAAAACATACAACAATGCAACACAACACAACAAGGGGGCTCAGTACACACTGATTAAAAAAAAAATGTAATCCACCTACATACATGTTAGAATAACATATATAAACCATAATGCGGATATCTAAACCACTTTAACATAGTGCAACTTTAAATTAATATGCAAGAAGTAAACATTTACTTAACAATGCAAAATTGAACTTGCACTAAGAATAACCCATAAATGAATCATATATATACTGAGGTGTCATCGTTATGGCACTAAGATTCTGCATCCGTGTATGGTATGCCCATAGTCAACACACAACAGAATTCTCTATTTTACTTGGCAATGACAGAATAGAGATATGCCTTGTTCTCCGTACTTAACCATATAGGTTTAAGTCATAGGTAAGGCCAATTATCTTTTATATGTAATTAACCCACCCAATTGATTTTAAAGTTATCACTGAATTAATTAACCGAATAGGATAAACCAAATTGAGCCACCTCGATATATGTTCATCACTGTTATTCTTAAAATACACATCAAACAGATTTACAAAAGAACGTACATGCAACAGATATAAATCAGTATTCAACATGATACTACATCCTTTAATCTATTTGAACCACATCTTATTCTGTCAGTTCCAAAAGTAACTTAGGTTACTATAACAACAGGAACAAAACTATAGCATTAAGATCTCATAAATATAATTATCTAACATATTACATTAATGATATTTACCAAATCTCAATACTACACAATCGAACCCTGCTGTCATAATAAACTAGATTAATCTTTAAAAATGACTAAGATGATAGAATAATAGTAAATATGATATTTGAGTTTTTAATGACTTTCATCTAACAATTATCATTATTTTAACTTTTTGAATACAATTTCCATTTAATATTGAACAGAATAATATAATTAGAAAAATAATTCCAATGTTTATACTTTTTTTTTTTTTTTTTACAAAGTAGATATCTCAATCACATTATGTTCTAGAATATAATGATATTCAATATAATACCCTACTATCTATAATCACCAATATATTATCATGTGCTACCATAAACAATTTTCTTCAATCTCAAATTAAACAACCATTCAATCATTCCCAATGTTCTCATATAAACATTACTTAATCAATAATGCTAATCTATTATTTACCTTCATTCAAAATTCCAATTTGCCATTCTATTTATAATCAGCATACAGATTTTAATCAATATTCATCCCAACACCATCATATTTAGACAATACTACTGCCCAGTTTTAAGATGCATATCAGCGAAAGCCAATTGAAATTTCAACATCATATGATACTCCAAACTCATAATCATATTAAACTGCCTGATTACACAATGTAACGACTACTCTATTAATATTTTCCTATATATAAATCATTGACAAAACTAGCTATGCTGTAAAAATAATAACGCAACTATGTTCAAAAGAAATTGCAAACAAAATTAGTTATCATAATGTCCATGACTAGTGTCACAAAACAACAACCTTTTATATTGCCATAACCCGTATAACACTAATAACAATCGATAAGTGAGTGAACCCGCAACTTTCATTCGCAAACATCCATTTTCCATCACTTCTTTCATCCTAAGTTTTCTAAGTCAAAGAAATAAATCAAACCAGTGACCATTAAAATATATTTTAAGAAAACAAAATATGGTTCAGAAGAATTTGGTAAAATGACAATGGTAATGACAGTTCATCAATTCCCAAATACTTATTAGCAGGTATCAACTAAAAGAGAACGTTAAAATCACATCTTAATATCATTCAGATCAAACTAATTTAACATAATATAGCTTTCATAGTAAGTGTTTGTTAAAATGTCTTTGTTTTAACTAAGCATATTGACATTGTTAACATTTCAAATCAACTATTCAACATAACGTCTCGGTACTCGGTTATGGGCTTTACACTCGAGTTTAAAGTGAATTCGAGGCTGAGACCAAACCTTTCACGTTTTCTTACCCAAAAGAGCTTTTGTTCATGGAATCTCACAAAAATCGATAGTAGTTTGCAAAACTTATGTGTTTTTACAAAATCCGCCAGTATGCTGTCTATTATGTGCATGCATTTTCACATACAACTTGACTCAAAAGAATGACACAAGTATAAAACCATAAACCATTCCCTATAAACAAAACACAGTAAATGTATATGTTTTATAACTATTTTTGCAACATACTGAGCCAAAATCTATAACCTATTCATAATAAAACTATGTCTCATGTTATTTGCTATGTGAATGACTAAAATACCATTAACATAGATGAAAATAAAAACACCCAAGATTCACAGATTTATCAAAAACTAAATAAAATATGGAAACCTGTTTATTAACTAAACCTAGAATACAACAAAGCATACAAACACATGTATAACCCATATCCAAGTGTGAATATACACAGAACTCGGCAACCAATTACCCAATCCTACCTATACCCACACTTGGGTATCAAACAACATATTTAAAACCACAGCTTTCTTACTTTCTTCAACAGGATAATACTACAAGAACAGTAAAAGATGTGAGTTACAAAATGCCCCCTACCTCAGAACACTGAAGGTGGAAGAACCCTAAAACTTGACACCAACAGCCTGAAATGTCCAACTTGATGAACTTGAGAGAAAACTCGACCACAAAGAATAACAAAAACTAAGTGAAAAACAACATACCCGACCTCATAAAATAGGGTGTTTTCCCAACCATGTTGCCTATTCAACAGCAACACCTTACAAGTGTTTCACTTCACAATGCAAGTAGCCCAAAACCTAGCCAAAACTCAGCAAACACAAAACAAGAATGGAATGGACGACCCAGTCCTTGAGTACCATTAATCCTCATTAAAATGCATTAATCTCAACTGCAGAGTTGAGTACAAAAGATAGTTTGAAACCACCGCCATTCTTTGTTTTTTTAAAAACCATTAACATAATACTAATAACAAATTACCATATAAAAGCATTCAAAACCCCCTAGGGTTTTAGAAAGAATGAATCCTTCATTAACACATAGGTTAGGAGTAAAACAATAACCCCCATTGATATTATGGTTACAAATATAGCTTAACATATACAAAGTTCAACTTGAACATTTCATATTAATACTCATATGATTTGTGTGTGTGTGAATTTTCAAAATATTCACACACACACACACACACACACACACACAGATATATATATATATAGACACACACACACACACACACACACACACAAATCACATACTTATAAGTGTGAGCTGAATTCCTCATAAATATTAAACTGTTATAAACAGATAATGATCAATATAACTGAATCAGCATAGACCAAAACTCAACTAACTAAATTAACCAATAGATAAACAAAGTTGATAATGTCATAGCAATGAACTTGAAACACAACAACAACTGAAGCAAACGAAGACAAACAATAAGGAATAAGGTCAAGCATGACATATGGGGAAAAAAGGCATGTTTTAAAAAGGAATTTTTAAGATAGGAGGGGCACATAAACTCACTATTAGTCATAGCTTTTGTAATATATATTTATTATTGTTTAGTTTTTTTTTAAAGTTTACTTAAAATTAGATTTAGCCATAGATTAGCTTACTTTGTACACATTATAAAGTTAGTTTGTTTGGAAGTAAATTTAAAAATTTTAGATTTATTTTATTTTATAATTAAATATTGTTAATATAAAGCAAAACTATATCAAATGTAATTTATAAATTTATTAAACTTAATTATGTTTAAATTGACTCTTAGTAAATTGATTTATTTTAGGAGTTAGAATTTTTTTGGTTAGAAGTATAAATAATTTAAATAATAATTTAGTACGATTAAAATGAATTATAGTTTTAATCAATGCTAATAGTATTATATGGTCAAAAAAGAGCTTACACATTGACATATTTTATAGTTAAATTAGATGGTAGTAACACCTCCTTTATTTATCTTATATATATCTGAGATTGAATTTATGTCTTTATCTTGTTGGAAGTGTTCTTTTGTTCTAGTTGGTTTTGTCAAATAGTAATTACACCAGCTTTAGAAGTGGTACACCAAAGACTCAAGTTTTGTTGTTAATGTTTTATTTGTGTCTATCTATCTATATGAACTTATTGCTCATAACTTTCTTATGTGGAACTATTATTTTACTTATTATTTGAAAATAATCAATATTTCATGAGTGAACACATCTTTATGACCCAGAGTAAATATTAGACAAGCAATTTAGTTTATGAAAGTTTTTGGTATTTGTTTCGAGTCTTGTGATGTATATTTCGTATTGGTTTTTTGAGAATTATATAGTTGGCCAAGTAGGACAAACACTAGATTCTTTGTGAGATTTCTTTTATACAATTTATGTGGCTAGATGTCATGATATGTCTTGTGATTCAAATTGAAATTATATTTATGAGGTTTACTTTATGGAGCATTTATTTGTATTTAGATGTAAAAACCAACTTATTTTCAAGTTGCTTGCTAAGGAACTGAGTTTGATCATTATGGGTGTTGTGGTATGGGACACAACTCTGTTTTATGTTCTTAGGATAGGTTGTTTAGGTACATGTATTTGGGAGTGACTTGCAGTAGGGGTCTAGGACCCAAAGTGGTTAGTGCCAAGGTGACCTATTGTAAGTTATGTAATAAGTGATAATCTAGTAATTAATATATTGGGGAGAATTGCACTAAAAAGATAAGTTAGAGATATTTACCCCGCCCATGCCTTGAATGCTTGTATAGACTAAGGATGGGAATGGGATGACAATATAACTAGTCACTTCATCTTCTTGAGAGGGGTTTCTGGTTTTGCATGTGTCACATTGAAGGTCTCGAGTTCAGAGTAACCAATCTAGGGTAACTCAACGCTTGAGGGTCCAAGGTCTATTGAGAGATACCTCTAGGGTAACTTAAGTAGTTTGACCATGTGATGACACTCCCTATTATGTAGCTTGAGTCTCCTCCATAGATTTTGTGTACCTCTAGTGGTGTACTTATTGTTGGATGTATTTATTATGGTTATTAGTTTCATTGATGTTGACTGATGATTCATGAATGATGTATTTTTGACATGTGGTTCTTGATTTCAGGTGGATTTATTTCATTGACTTTATCATATGATCTTGGTATTCAATTTATACTTGATTCATGTATGATGTTTTTTTATGTGGTGTTGGTATTGGATCGATTGTTCTTTCTTTTTGGATTATCTTATCTTCTAGAGTAACATGTGTTACCTTTGAGGTAGTTTTGGCTATTAGGAATTCCTTGCCTAGGAATGTTTTATATTTGATAATCATATGCGGATTGTTCATTATCTTCCCTACATGGTGGGAGTGGATGCCTGATTAAGTAACCACATGGTCAGGAGGTAGTGTCTTCTTACCATTTGGGTTTTCTCATTACCTTGCTAGCTATTGGATGTTCATTGCAGAAGATGTACCTTTACCATTCTTTTTTATTATCTCAGAGTCTTCTTTTGAGTTGATCTAATAATGATATCATGTATCTGATGTATTGTACTTAATCTCACATACCCTGTGACATATGTAGTAGATGTTATTAATTGGATGTACTTTCATTGTATTAGTTATACTTATGCTTTGCTTATGTGATTATGTATATGTTATTTCTTTACGTTCATAAGACATTGTACTTGAAACTTAAACTAATTAATTTTAACTTCTTAAATGTGACTTAATGTAAAGGAACCCCTAAGGAATTGAATTTGTATCTATAATTGCTAATGTGTATCTAATGTGTATGTTCATATTGCTTCCACGTTAATGCTATCTTGATGTTGTTCAAACCTTTAAAAAAAATAGTTTAGTAAACATTGCAACATGTTAGGTTTTTTTCTCTTGGGTTCCTGAGTGGGGTGTTATATCTAGTATCAGAGCTTGAGTTTCAACATTGGGAACTCTAGGCATAATGTGCACCATCACTTGATCAATTAGTAAAGTTGCAACTTATTTAAAATGACAAACTTATATTGACATCAAGCTTGAAACCAAACCATTGAATGACAAATTTTGAAACAATACAAATTCTAAACATGGAACTAGAAAACTTATAAACTTTTTGGGTTATTGCTTTATGTCGGCAAGTTACAACCTTATTTTTATGATGGATTCTTAGTTTTACTTTTCTTCTAGGCTTCCAGGAGTAAGACTAAATATAGGGGGGTGGATGTAGTGCTTGCCCCTAGTTCCCATTTTTTCTATCATTGCCAAACTCTTTTAGGCCAATTTTATGCATTGATCAGTTTTAGAAATATTGGATTTACAATATTATGATATTATTTCATGAATTGGGTTACAAATATATCTATTATAATTTCTTAATTGATTTCATTTCATGTGTTGTTAATGATATCTTGATGATTCCTATTTAATAAATGTGGTTTCTTTCATAACAATATTAATGTCATGTCTTTAATGATGACTATGTTTGTATTGATAGAGATGCATTATTATACCTGAGCATTTGATGTTTGACTTGTGATTTTTATGATACTTACCCCATTCTTGCATGTGTATGGTGCACGTGTTTATTTTATCTTTTTGTCTAATTTTTTTGATGTGGTTAAGGGAGGGAGTCATAGTCACCTTCTAATTAGGATCTACATGATGTACCACTCCTTGCCATTGCCAGTTTAGTTTAGGTATATATATTATATACATATACATGGTCATCTTTTATGTAGGATGCAAGTACCAGGCATCGACTTCTCTAAATTGTCAGGCTGAGTGTGCCCAATTACAAATACTCAAATGGTGAGAATGGGAAGATAATGATCAAGTCCAATCCTAGCCATAGCCTAAAATACTTGTCCTGCAAGGAGGATTCATAACAGATTGTCTACCCTTTTTAAAACCCATAAGTTTTTTGCACATATGTTGTTTTATGAGTCTTTGATGAATTTTGTATTAATTAAGTCTAATTAAAGAATTAAATTAATGATCCAATTTAATATAAAATTGTTATGACATTTTAATATTTAATTATATTTAATTAATTGAGAAATTAATTAAATAAAAAGAATTGAATTCGAAGATAAAAGTTATAATTTTAAATTTTAGAACGTGATAATATTTATTTAATTTAATAATAATATATTTAGAGTTGATTTTTAAGTAAATGCTAAATATTATTATTATTTAAGTTGATAAATATTTTATCAATTAAGTTTCAAAAATATATAAAAAGGAAAAATATATTAAATTATGGAAAGGTTTTAAGTTCACATTATGCATGCATGAGATTATAATGTAGGATATTAATTAAAAAGATAAAATAGGTGAACTTAATAAAAATATTTTAATAAAGTATGCATGAGAGTTAAAGGTTAATAAATTAAATAAAAATGAAGTAAAGTGGAAAATTAAATAAAGTAATTTAATAATTCATTTAACATGCATGAAAGGAATAATAAAATGATATTCTAATTAACAAGAAAACTAATTGTGCATGAAAGAATTAATTAAATAAAATAATTGTAATTTAAAACTGGTGGAGATATAAACCCTAAAAGGTAATTAGAGTTTATATTAGAGGGTTTTGGGGAGAAAAAATTTGGAATTGTATCAAATGAATTGTTGAAAGTTTTAGAGGGTTTGGATTTGCGTGCATTTACAGATTGTCTCAGATTGTAGCTATTGTTCTTTTAACATCATAATGTTTTTGACACTTGAGTGCCAACACACTTAATGATATTCCACATTGGATGTCGAGTACATCATGCATGCTGAGTGATCTTCATGTGCCAAGTAATTTTTAGATGCCGAGTGAAGATTAGATATCGAGCGAATATTAGCTACCGAGTGAAGATCAGATACCAAGTGAAGTGTAAGTGCCAAGTAACACAAAGTGCCGAGTGTTAACAAGTGCCTAAGTGTTAACAAGTGCTGAGTGTTAACAAGTGTCGAGTAACATAAGGTGCCGAGTAATACAATTTTGTTAAGGTGTCGAGCTATCCAGGAAACAGAATGTGCCGAGTATTTGCAATACTTCAGGAGCCGAGTAACTCAGTATATCAGCATAAGAGTTTGTAATTGCACAAACTATGATGCAAACAATTTTTACAGCCGACATAAGGTAAATCTCAAAGGATTTAATGATGAGATCAAATATTTAATTTTTCCTATGCAATTTGCATGTAGCTAATAAGAAAATGCTAAAGGCACGCAACCAATGAGCAAAAGATAAGTATTGAGCAGAAAATGAAGATTGAATATGGATCATAGATCCATACCTAACCCTAAATTTTCAAATGTCTTTATAAGGAAAGACGAAACTTCATTGAAAAGTGTAAGAGATGAGAGGTATGAGAAGACACACAAGGCTTTGCAAGGAATTCTATTTTCAGAAGTGAGGATTATCTGATCACAAAAGGATCCAGAACAGAGAAAGCAGAACAAGTGCCTATAATCAGCAATCAAGGATTGTAATTAGTCAGGTTTATCGTACCTAATACTCTCTAGCAATTGTATTAGAATGAAAATCCTATGGTGATAGGTTAGCTTAACAGCTATTCCGATAAATCTTTTAACTAGGTAATTAAATCTTTTAAGAGGGTAACACTTCATGTTAAGTGTTTGAAATCCTCTAACTAGGTCACTATTAATATAGTGTAAAGCCTTTAACAGGGCAGACCATCAGAAGTGGTTGAACAATATTGCTGCAGTAATTTTTTTGGGTATCATCCCCACCCCAATTTTACCTTCTTATTCTTGGAGGGTTTCTGGCTTACCAAATTCTAGTGTTAAGTGTTATTGATGCATGTGTTTTGTTACATGTTTATTTGATGTATTTACATGCATGCAATTTACTTTTAGTTAAAAGTTTTATTGGCTAAAGTATGATACTTATGATTCCCCCCCCCCTCTCATAAGTACTCTTTCTATATTTGAATATTCCAACAATTGGTATTAGAGCCTTAATTCGGGTTCTCTTAAGAAAAAAACCTAATAGCTTGGAGGAAAAGATCTAAAGATGGAAGCTTTCAAACTTGGAAAGATCATTGAAAATCACGTGATAGATGTGCAACTTACTTTGCATAGCTTGGAGGAATTCAGAAACAAGTTGAGAAACTCATTAAAAAAGAGGAAGGATCTAGCCATAGCTGAAAATGATATACACTACAAGGAGATTGATACCACCAACATATTTTCCAGTGGAGACACTAAAGAGTTTGATGTAGCAATAGCAAAACTGATGGAGAAAAATAAAATTCAAGCAGATGAGATAAGATCTCTCAAGATGGAACATGAATCACATGCCATAATGATATGTGAAATTACTGAACACAAGAAAAGAGAAGTTGAAGATAAAGTGATGTTGGAAAATGACAAAAGAAATCTTGCAAACAGACTTGAAGAAAAATGTACTAAACTGACAAGGATCTCAAACATGCAGATGGATACACTTGCCCAAATGATGAACCTTCATCATGAACTCAAAGTAAAAGATATTGAGATCTCTACCTTGAAGATGCAAAATGAACAAATGCAAAATGAATTGAACAAAGAGAAAGAGGTAGCAGAGAATCTCAACAAATTAAGTGAAGCAATCAAGTATTTTGAACAGTTGCTGAAATCACCAAAATCTTCCCATGATACATCAGGATTAGGATACAATAGCACTGAAGTTGGGGAATCATCAAAGAGTGCTAAACAAAGAAGTGATAAAGGTAAGAATTCAAAACCCACTTGTCATTTTTGTAATAAGAAGGGACATACAACTAATGTGTGCAGGAGTAGAAGATTCAATCAATCAAACATACCCAAAATTTTCTATCACAAGTGCAACATGCAAGACATATGACACAAAATTGTAGGTCCAATGTCACAAGGACTCAAAGATTTGATGGACATTGGTATAATTGCAAAAAGTATGGACATAGGGCATTTGAATGTAGATCAAAACCTATGTGGACATCAAATCAACTAGCAAAAAGATAAGGTAATGTAAGTCATTATCATTGGGATTACAACACCAGGTACAGTTGTCACTATTGTCAAGAATATGGACATATACCACAGAACTGTATAAGAACACATTTCAAAGGAAAATACAAAAGATGGTTGAATCAAACTACATGTTTCAGTTGTTTGAAAACTGGTCATATCAGCAGAAAATGTCCTACAAGATCAAAGGCACCAAAGATTGAAGATAACAAAGGAAAAAAAAAAGGTTGACATTGAAAAGACAAGGAGGCAAATGAACAAGACTTGGAAAAAGAAACATGAGTGCAACACATCAAGTGGAAGGATCACTTCACCCAATGGGTCAAGTGATCACACTTCATCAAACTAAGCATGAGATGTACAAATGACTGATATATAAAGCTATATCACAAATTAGTCCCAAAACAAAGAAGCTAAGCAAGGTATAAATCTACATGAAACAAGATGTCAAGACAAAAACTAAATGTTGATGCCGAGGTGACTTTGGATACCGAGTTAAACTCAAACAGATGCTGAGCTCCCAACAACAATCGAGCTAATAACTGATGCCGAGTTGGAAAACTCCAATGGAAGCCAAGTAAAAGTGAAATATAGTGGAAGCTAAGTTAGGTCAAAATTTCTCCGAGGGCCGAGTTGGCAGTTGAGCATTCAATGCAATGAAATTAGGGTATATTATCATGATTTCAATCAATTTTTTGCATTGTGATCAAGAAGCAAAGGAGAAGAAAGAGAGCTAAGTGACTTCATAGCAAGAATCCAGTGTTTCAAGCAGATTGCAACCTCATTCAACACATTTTTCATCGATCTAAAGGTATTTTCATTTGTGTCGAGCTATGTAGTTTCATACCCATTTGTTGTATAAATCCTACTTTACAAAATGAGATCAAGTTCAAAGAAATTTGAGGAAAAAGAGTCATTTGAAGTCCAGTTAGTTTCAAATGAAGTCAAGCAACCTGATTTCCACCCTATTCCCGAAGTTGCCTACAAAAATGACCCAGACGGAGCTCTCTCCCACATTCCCCCAAAAGTTGTAATGGTTCAAGATGTGAGGAAATGTTACAATTGCAAGATAGGAGCTCTAGGAGACATGGAAATTAGACAAGCTTATGATAAACTATGTGTAGATGGAGTACTGAAAGAAGAATTTAAAATTGTTGAAAGAAAGGGTTTGACCCGAGTTTTAAGTTTTCCCATCATATTCAAAACTGAATGGGTTAGACTTGTATTGAGCAGAATCCATGGTGGAAACTTTTGGTTAGAAGATATGCCCATCAAATTGACAAAGGAAATTATACATAGAGTAACAGGGTACCCAACCCTAGATCGGTACAAAACCCTAAGAAGTGAATGAAAGGAGGTCATCGAAAAGAATACTGGTGCTCAATGGAACAAAAGAGGAATGACAATTCATACCATATAGGATCCACTAGTAGAATTTGTTGTTAGAGTCATTGCTCACAAATTCTATCAATCTAGTAGACTCAACAATGTACCATGCATTACAGTAGATGTAGGTTACAAATTGGTGAAAAAGGATCATACTTATGATCTTGCAGAACTACAATTGCAACAGATCAATGAAAACCTAGCTACCATAACAAGAACAAAGGGCACACAATGCAAATTTGGAGCAATCCTAGTTTTCATATTCTTTTATGTACAGAATGAATTTCCTTCTTTTGGTAAAGTAGCATGGAGGAATGAAAGAACCATCATTGCACAAATTAATGAATATATAGAGCAAATGGGAGAAAATTTTGATACCTTGATGACAAGCTATTTTGAGGATTTCAAGAAATCCATGAAGCAAAGATCAAGGATACTAGCTTCCTTAGTAGAAAAGCATACTAATGACATATTTTTCTTAGTTGACATAGATTTTATTTACATTCAAGCAGTAATACCAAGGGTAAGATGGCTAAGGCCATTTGGATACGAAATCAATATAAGGCTATATACCTTCAGTGTCAGGTTGAGCCACATACCTTCTTCTTTTCCTCAGCTCTTCTTGTGATTCCTTGACTTGTTTCTTCTTGGTAACTTCCTCTTTAGCCTTTTGATTAGAGGCTCTTGTTGATGCTCGTGTTGTTGGCTTTTGAGGTGAATACACAAGAACCACCTTCTATCACAACTACTAGTAGTCAATTTGAAATACCAACAAGTATAATTGATGCTGTAAGATAAAAGCAAAGTGCAGCTGTAGAAAAAGGAATAGAACAAACAGGACAAACTATTACATCTAATCCTACAGCACAAACACAAAGTGCACTTCCACAGTTAACAATAATTGATCATGGTAGATAGAAGGAGGAGGAAATAGTAAAAACCCCTAAAGAATAGGAGGAAATTCAAACATTAATAAATTTTCCTACCTCGGGAACTCCTTCACACTAGCCATTGCAGATTTCAGTACCATCATCTAGTACTACCAGAGTTGCAAGGGTACTTCACTATGGAGACCCTGAATTAGATGAATAGATAGTCATACCGATCTATGACTCAAAATCAATAACCATTGATCAAATCAATGAGGTGCAGGATGCACTAAATAGAAGGAAAAGATAGGAAATACTCAGGAAAGAGTACACAAATAAGGAAAAACTAAATGAGATCAACGACATCTTTATGGATGCCTTCAGTTTACAATCACCGGATGAGTCAAAGCATATCACAGAGCAACTAATAGATATTGTTGACTAGGTGACAAATGAAGACCTAGAAACCAATGCAAAACTTTTGGAATGGTCAGAAAGAAAATTTCAAGGGAAAGTGAATGAGAAAATATCAAGACAAATCGCACTTTCACAAGTAGAATTGGCAAAGCTTATTGATAAGGTGAAGAAGGTACTTGAGAATATATTCTCACTGTACAAAAAGTTCTGTGATTTTTCATACTTCACACAAGAAACAAGCCAAAAGATACTGAGCTTGGAAAGAAATTTAAACATTTCAAGCATGTAGCTACCAAGTGATCCAGCTCAAAGTGAGAAGCATTTTGCTCAATCGCTTCACACTCACAAAGAAATAGTTGTCTTAACAGCATATGAGGCTAATATTAAGGCCAAATTAATACAGCTCTGTTCCTCCATTACTCCACATTTAGAGATACCCCATAAAGAGCAAGTATATGCTAAAAATGTACCCAAGAAAGATCCAAATATTTCTACATTAGATGGACTTATTTATCTTGCTGGCGAGACTGCTATCTAGCATAAGTCATTAGAAATCACTTTGAACAATTGGGATGTAGCTCTCAGAATGATTATGGAGGTAAATAGCACATTTTTGGCCAAATATTGTCTTAACCCTTAAACATTCTTTGACATAAGTGTCAAAAAGGGGGAGATACAGATTAATTTGGGGAGAATAGATACAAAGGAGGAGCATTGATATACAGATAAGGCACAATCAACTCAGAGGGAGTTACAAAATTTTTGAGGTATATATTTTAAGATTGTAAGTCACAAATTTTGATCAAATTTCTCAATATATACATAACAATTAGATTAGTAAATGTACTTATAAGGTCAGTTAAGTGTTTTTGTCACTCATGTCAAAGGGGGAGATTGTTAACATCATAATGTTTTTGACACTTGAGTGCCAACACACTTAATCATATTCCACATTAGATGCCAAGTACATCATGCATTATGAGTGATCTTCATGTGCCGAGTAATTTTCAGATGCTGAGTGACAATCAAATACCAAGTGAAGATTAGCTACCGAGTAAAGATCAGATACCGAATGAAGTATAAGTGCTGAGTAACACAAAGTGCCAAGTGTTAACAAGTGCCAAGTGTTAACAAGTGCCGAGTGTTAACAAGTGCCAAGTGTTAACAAGTGTCAAGTGTTAACAAGTGCCGAGTAACATAAGGTGCTGAGTAATACAATTTTGTTAAGGTGCCGAGCTATCTAGGAAATAGCATGTGCCGAGTATTTGCAATACTTCAGGAGCTGAGTAACTCAGTATATCAGCATAAGAGTTTGTAATTGCACAAACTATGATGCAAATGGTTTTTACAGCCGACATAAGGTAAATCTCAAAGGATTTAATTATGAGATCGAATATTTTATTTTTCCTATGCAATTTGCATGCAGCCAATAAGAAAATGCTAAAGGCATGCAACCAATCAGCAAAAGATAAGTATTGAGTGGAAACTGAAGATTGAATATGGATTGTAGATCCATACCTAACCCTAAATTTTTGAATGTCTTTATAAGGAAAGATGAAACTTCATTGAAAAGTGTAAGAGATGAGAGGTATGAGAAGGCATACAAGGGTTCGGAAGGAATTCTATTTTCAGAAGTGAGGATTATCAGATCACAAAAGGATCCAGATTAGAGAAAGTAGAACAAGTGCCTGCAATCAGCAATCAAGGATTGTAATTAGTTAGGTTTATTGTACCTAATACTCTCTAGCAATTGTATTAGAATGAAAATCCTATGGTGATAGGTTAGCTTAACAGCTATTTTGATAAATCCTTTAACTAGGTGATTAAATCCTTTAACAAGGTAACACTTCATGTTAAGTGTTTGAAATCCTCTAACCAAGTCACTATTAATATAGTGTAAAGCCTTTAATAGGGTAGGCCTTTAACAGGGCAGACCATCAAAAGTGGTTGAACAATATTGCTGCAATAATTTTTGTGGGTATCATCCCCACCCCAGTTTTACCTTCTTATTCCTGGAGGGTTTCTGGGTTACCAAATTCTAGTGTTAAGTGTTATTGATGCATGTGTTTTGTTACATGTTTATTTGATGTATTTACATGCATGCAATTTACTTTCAGTTAAAAGTTTTATTGGCTAAAGTATGATACTTATGATTCACACCCCCCCCCCCCCCCCCCTCGTAAGTACTCTTTCCATATTTGAATATTCCAACAGTTTTGAGGTAGGATTTGAAACCCATAATGGTATATTTCAATTGAGAAAATCTATATTCGGTGTCTTTTGGGTCTTTCAAATTTTACTGTCATTTTATTTCATTAGTTTGGATCTATTTCAACGAAAGAAATTGGAAAATTTGTTTATTATCAAATCTTTATTTGTTTTTGTAGAGAAGGAAATTTAAGAAGAAAATAAATTTGATTGACTAGGGTTTTGATAGAAAATTACATAGAAGTAAACCTATAAAATTGTTTATATTCCTCTCATTAGAGAAATAAAAAATAAATGTAACTATTGAAAATTACTTCTCTTATAAGACTAGATAACTTTTTATAAATATAAATATTTATATTTATATTTTAAATTAAATTTAAAAAACCAATTAATTAAAAAAAGAAAAAGAGATTTTTTTAATAAGGATGAAATATTTTCTAATACTCACTCACACCTTGTCATAATTAAATACAAGAAATACATTGTACAACAAAAAAAAAAAACAAAATAGCAATTTATAAATGAGAATAGGAACCGCTTGATAAAGCGCATTCCCCATTATCTATTCGTTTCCTATATTTGAAAATAATCATTCTAATATTTTATGAATGAACGCATCTTTATGACCTAGAGTAAATATTAGAAAAGTGATTTAGCTTATTTAAGATTATGGTATTTGTTTCGAGTTTTATGATGTACATTTCTTATTGGTTTTGTGAGAATTGTATAGTTGGCCAACTAGGACATACACGAGAGGCTTTGTGAGATTTCTTTTATACCATTTATGTGGCTGGATGTCATGATATGTCTTGTGATTGAAATCAAAATTATATTTAAGAGCTTTACTTTGTGGAGCATTTATGTGTACTTGGATGGAAAAACCAGCTTATTTTCAGGTTTCCTATTAAGGAACCGAGTTTGATCATTATGGGTGTTGTGGTATGTGACACAATTGTGTCTTATGTTCTTAGGAGAGGTTGTCTAGGTACATGTCTTTTGGAGTGGCTTGTAGTAGGGGTCCGGGACCCAAAGTGGTCAGTGCTAGGGTAATGTATTGTAAGTTATGTAATAAGTGATAATCTAGTAATTAATAAATTGAGGGAAGCACACTAAAAAGATAAGTTAGAGATATTTTTCCTGCCCATGCCTTGAGTGCTTGTATAGACTAAGGATGGGAAAGGGATGATAGTATAACTGGTTGGCTCATCTTCTTGAGAGGGGTTTGTGGTTCCACATGTGTCATGTTGAGAGTCTGAGGTTCAGAGTAACAAGTCCAAGGTAACTCAACATTTGAGGGTCTAGGGTCTATTAAGAGATCAGTCTAGGGTAACTCAAGTAGTTTGACCATGTGATGAAACTCCCTAGTATGTAGCCTAAGTCTCCCCTATAGATTTTGTGTACCTCTAATTGTGTACTTATTGTTGGATGTATTTACTGTGGTTATTACTTTCATTGATCTTGATTGGTGATTCATGGATGATGTACTCTTGACATGTAGTTCTTAACTTGAGGTAGATTTCTTTTGTTGACTTGATCTCATGATCTTGGTATTCGATTTATATTTGATTCATGTATGATGTTTTCTTATGTGCTGTTGGTATTGGATTGAGTGTTATTTCTTTTTGGATTATCTTATCTTCTTGAGTAGCATGTTTGACCTTTGAGGTAGTTTTGGCTATTAGGAATTTCTTGCCTAGAATGTTTTATGTTTGATAGTCATATGTGGATCATTCATTATCTTTCCTACATGGTGGGATTGGAAGCCTAATTAGATAGCCACACAGTCAAGAGGTAGTGTCTTCTTACCATTTAGGTTTTCCCCTCACATTGCCAACTATTGGATGTTCATTGTAGAAGATCTACCTTTGTTATTCTTATTTCTTATCTTAGAGACTTCTTTTCAGTTGATGTAATAATGATATCATATATATGATGAATTGTATTTAATCTCACATGCCTTGCAACATGTGTAGTGGATGTTATTGATTGGATGTACTTTCATTGTATTAGTTATACTTAAGCTTTACTTATGTGATTACGTATCTGTTATTTTTTATGTTCAGAAGACTTGTACTTTAAACTTAAACTAATTAATTTTAACTTCTTAAATGTGACTCAAGATAAAGGAACCCTTGAGGAATTGAAACTAGATTTGTAATTGCTAATGTGTATCTGATGTGTATGTTCATATTGCTTCTGCATTAGTGTTATCTTGATGTTGTTCAAACCTTTAAAAAAAATTAGTTTAGTAAACATTTTAACATGTTAGGTTTATTTCTCTTGGGTTCCTGAGTGGGGCATTACAATCACACATAGAAATTTTTGGAAAATTAGCTTTGATAGTTTTCTATTGAGCAGTAGGTTTCTTCACTTGCTTGGTGATAACAGTGCTTGATTGTATTTCCTATACATTGGATTTGAGTGTTTCAACTCCTTGAAACTATACCTTGTTTTTTTGTCTCCCACTTCTAGGTTTTACTATCCTTGATTTTCACAATCACCAAATCTTCTTTCTTATTCTCATCATTTACTTTATGAGTAGTCTACTTAATGAAGCTACCAGATGGCTTACCAATAATATTGTTGATAGTTATGTTTATTAGATTGTAGGTTCTATGAACCTGAGCTATCATCTCAATAATAGTCTTGTCAATCTCTTTATTTCATCCATACTTTAAAATATGCTACATACCTTTTCTTCATCAGGATCTTCATCTTCTAAAAAAACCTATTGATTGTCAAATTGATAGGTATTTCTCTGATATACAACATCGTATTAAAATTCTTCTTAATTAGATTCCACACCATCATCACATAAGTTTACCATATTACAATCTACATCCTCATGGTTATCTTCTTCCTCTCCATCCTCATTTTGTGAATATTGATTTGCTAAGATATACTAGAACAACACACAATAATCAAGGGAATTAGAGGACTTGCATACAATACACCAAGGCACATTGTCTATTATATTTACAAGATTTCTTTGTAAAGGATCTAGTGTATCTTTATCTTTGTTTCCTTGAGCGGGATTGGGGATTGGTTTTTCATTCTTTCGTTGAGTGGTGTAAGTATAGTTTTGCATTCTAGGTAGCCTATTGTAAGGGGAATTGAAATAAAGTTTATCAACACTATTTTTCTTATTTGCTTGGTTTGCTAGTGAACTCAAATTCTTAAGAAGATTTAGAACTTGACTCATTGTATCCTCTTCTAGCTTGTTTCTTCTAGCATGTTTTTCACAATTTTTTTTGTTTGTCAATTTAAATAATTTTTCATCATTCCTACTTCCCAATTTACCAAAGGCTTTTCTTTTATTTTCAATATTTATAACCATCTTACAAGTCTCTCTCTCTCTATGTTCTAGGATCCTTTTTCCCTTAAAACTGTATATTCCATCTTATTGTCAAAGCAAATAACGTAAGTTGTGAGGCATACATCTTCACTAAGTCTCATTACTTCTAACAACTTAAACACCCCTTTCTGAAATCTCATGTTAAAATAAAATATAGACTCATTTGGGCTCTTCTTTATATTTTAAACCAACCAAGCCATCTAGAGAAGGTTGAGATTCAAAGGACTTATTTATATATTAATGCATGTGAAGAATGTCAAAGGGTTCCAAACACCTTAGTAGAGACCAAGTTGGCATACATTTCAAATAACATTGAAGACCAAACATTTGGAAATTTAGTTAATGTCGAGTGAGTCAATATATGCCAAGAATATAATAGATGAGTGACAAAATATATGTTAGTTATGACTAAGTTTGAGAACATGTAAATGCCAAGTAAATAAATTTTGACCTATGAGTTGGGTGACCACAAGAAGTTGGGTCAAAATTCTATGGAAGTCGAATTCACAAAATTGTACTTCTAAGAAATGGGTACCTAATTTTCCTAGAATCAGGTACCTATTTCTAAATTCATGCTTCGGGCAACCAACCTAGGACTCAAAAATTGGGTACCTAATATTTAAACATGGATCAGGTGCCCGAGGCACTCAAATATCGGGCACCCAATTGCTTGTAGAATCGGGTATTCAATTGCCTTGAAATCAGGTACTCAATTTTTTTAAAATAGGGTACCCAATTTGAAAAGCTTATATAAACCCATTTTTTGGCATTTTTGAAGTCATTTTCATGACTTAAAAAATGGGATCTTGATTAGAGAAACATACAGGAGCCCGATGTTCAGCCCTACCAATGTTCAGCCCTACCAACCACCCCCTACTGCTAGTCTTCGATATACCAAGTATTTTAATATGTTTTGTACTATTTTACTTTATTTTTTTCAATTTTCAATTTTATATGTATGTTAATTTATTGCTTTTTTTTTTAATTTTTAAATTTTTTGTATATGTTAATTAAAATATAGTTTTGTAAATGTTTATTTAAAAAATTAATATTTTAGATGTTTTGAAATATATTTAATTAATTAATTTATTACCATGTTGAATGATTAGATTAGACATAAATTCATTTTTTAAAAATGTAATTACAAATAAATATAACCTCAACCTAAATTCATTATTTAAACTATAATCTTGACATAACCATATTAGTTATTTACAATAAAACCGTAAACATATATAACTAAGTACTTAATGACATAACACCCCGCCAAGGGATCCAAACACAAAACTTAGTATTTAATGATTTTACTTAAATTGTATTCTACTTTGTTTCATGGATAAAAAATGGATGATGTCTACTATTTTATAAATGTATATTCTTTCAGCCTTTCATACCCTCTGACATGTATAGTGGATGATTGTGCATTTCGAATTAATTTGCCAAGTGGCATTCATAACAAAGGTATATATTATTTAAATGGATTGAACTGAAGCAATTATTCTTTCATGTGGATGTATTATTTATTTTACTTTTAGTACTTATAATTATTTTAAAATGAAATATAAATGTGCTCATTAAGGAATGTAATCTCTTATGTTTTTTATAAATGCAAATTATTGTATGCATGTTATTGCTTGCTTGGTAAAACTTTTGATTACTTCTTTGGATCCTTTGGCTAGGCATCATTTAGGATTAACTATAATGTCAATTTGTATTGAATTTAGCTCTAATCATAACCCTTACTATCATCTTAACCTTAATCATAATTTGCTAAAACCTACACCAAGTAATATATAAATAATTAAATAACTTTCCTAAGAACCAAGTACTAATTTTATAAATGTCACACCCTAGTTCTGACCTTATTTATGATAAACTAAATTATCCTAGAGGAGCATCATATCTACATCTACATGTCATACATGTGAATCTAAAAACATTTACATATCCAATTACATCATTTATTGCATAGGAAGGATTTAAAGTTTTCATCATATATTATCCATGCATATCATATAAAAAGAATCATATAGAGATATGTGATTTATGACATGTCCATCATAAGTAATCAAGAAGGATACTTAGGTAAATTTATATATATAACACTATATTATAAGAAAAGAAAAACACCATATAGGAGCATCTCATATACATAAACTAACTAAATTTACCATGATACATGTAATGAGATCAAATAATATTTGTAAGATTCATCCCATATGCTATCAATTTATAGGGGTGGTATAATCAAAATATCAAAAAATGAGTGATCTCGAAGCATTATATCTTAGAATTTAACACTAAAATAAACTAACCCCTCGGTAACCCTAAACCAAATTGAATATCAAACTAGATTGAAAGGTAACCCTGGCCCTCAACTAATTAATATTATACCTATAAAACAAATTAAATTAAACCATGATCATAAACCTAATTATATATCTTAACTTAACAACTTACAAACCTTGAATTTAACCTTGAATCCTTTCCGCAACCATTAACCAAATTGAACCATTGCCCTAAGATTGAACCAAGTTAAACATTGGCCTTAAGACTAAACCAAATCACCCTAAACTTAAACCTAACTCAATAATAGAATCTACACATTAAAACAAAATTCAAACCTATTATTTTTGAATTAATGTTGGTTTATAATCTAAAATATCTAACTATAATTCTTTATCTAAAACCAAATTTAGCACTTTAAAACTTAATTCAATTTATTAAGTCTTGTCCTAATTGAAACCTAAGCATGTAAACCTAATCAAATAGTAAACAAAATTGAACCCTCGTCCTAAAACTAATTAAACATTGATATCAAGGTCTCAAAATGATACATCATAAAAAAATTAGAAGAGAAGAATGAAATAGGCATCTAATTCAATAACCCTCCCTCACCATCAAGAGATGAAGCTGGAACATCAATGTGAGTAGGAGGGACTACACCCTTAGATGCCTAAGAATATATCTAAAGAATTTAATAACTTGTCTTTCCACTAGATGCCTAAACCTTTATATCCTAAGTGGGTTTTCATCATGTAATATCTAATTAGGAGGGTATTGAAGAACTCTAACACCACAATCCCTAACTAGATAATGTTAGGGTCCTAATTTCTATTTATCTTGAGTTGGAAGTGCCTAAAAGTTATTTTTTGGAGATTGGAGATTCCCCAATTTGTTTCCTATTTTCCTGTATGGGTAGCCTAAATGTTTATTGCATTTGCAAAATGGAAGGCCACATAAGAAAATATTGCCTTATTCTATAAAAAGAAATACCCACCTCCTACTGATATATAGGAAGATCTTTTTCCTAATTTTACTATCATTTTTTTAGGTTAGAAGATGATGATAGAAAAATGAAAGAAAGTAATTCTATGTCATAAATCAGCTCCTCCATCCAAAAAATTAGTAATGTGAAATCCCTAGGTCAAGTAATCAATGGAGGGCTCATAAAATTGATCCCCAAGGGGGCATAAGAATCTCATTAAAAATTAGAGACCTATAACACTCCTAAATATATATCATACAAAATTCTTGCCAAGGTCTTAGCCTCTAGACTAGAAGATATCCTACCCAAGATCATTAACCCTACACAAAATCATTTTGTTAAGAATATTTATACATATTGTAGAACTTGATAGCCTATTGGAAGACTTTGGATTGAGAAAAATTTCTAGGATAGAGTGTAGGCATGCTCAAGTAATTGATTATGAAAATGTCTAAAAAATGATGGAATGGAGTTTCACTATGATGATGTTGGAAGCCTAGGATTCCATCCAATATTATGTCAAATGGTGTCCTCTCTTATGATTGGTGTTACAATTTTACTAGAGATTAATGTGGTTAGATCATGATTTTTAGGACTCTCTAGATCAATTATGAAAGGGTATCCTCTTGCATCCTCTTTATTTTTTATTGTTACATTGACTCATTACATTATCTCCTTAGAGATAACCAGTTGTCTCTAAAATTTAGAGGATCTACTCTCCAAATAATGAATAAGTATCTAACATATATTTTGTTCATAATATTTGTATTCTCTTTAAGCTATAAGAGTGCAATATGAGTCATTTAATGATCAAATTGGATCGCTTTTCTTTGTATCAGGCAGTAAGATTTATGTCTCTACATCTATGTTATTGGGGCTAAATATTGAAAATATGGTATTGGATGGAGATGTCATAATTAAGTGGTTAAGTACCTAGGAATTCCATTTGTAGTAATATCTAACATAAATGAATTGTGTCTTTATATCAAGGAGAAAATCTTTGGAAAACTCAACAATTGGAACTCTAATTATCTCACTTTGGTTGGCAGAATTCAAGTATATTAACAAAGATTCTCTCCTCATATTTGGTGTACTTCTCTTCTTCCTGGTTATTTTATTTAAATTAGTGTGGTCTTCTATATAAATCTATTAGGAACATTTTGTGGTCAAATGGAAAAGGAAATATGAAGAAGCGTGCTACCAGGAGTAGTTCACATAAAGAAAGGAGATTAGTAAGTTGGAATGAAAACTTCAAGAAAGTTCAAGGGATTACTCTACCAATAAAATGGATAGGCAAAGCTTCATAAGGTAATGAGTTATGGATTATGATTAGAATTAGGATTATTATATGGTTAGGGATAGGGTTCATGTAAATACAGTTTATTTCCTAACATGATTTACACTTATAGTTTGCATTCAAAAGTGGATAATATTTAGCATTCAAACTATAATCATAAATATTTTTTAATCAAATCATAGTTCTATCTCTAATGTTTCATTCTAAATGTAACCTTAACTCTCATCCTAATGCCATCTATTATATGTCCTTTAAACAATAGGACCATAATAAATACCTAAAACCTAAATATAATTCTAACTAAAACCATAATCCTAGGTAAGTTCCCTAACATTAAAGGACAATAATCATTATAATAATCTTAAGCTTAGCCATCATGAAAACCATTAACATAATAAAATTGTAAACCATAACATTGCCATAATCTTAACCTTTTTTCATCTTGAGATGAACATATAATCTATAATGAGAATACAATCCCCTAGTGTCACAAAATAATTGTACATGAAAGAAAAATTAGCTAGGTGGCTCTTGTTTTAAGAAAAGAAACCTTGAACTAACCTAGATATAGTTTTTTGGAGTATTATTTTATTAGAATTAAATTTGATATTCAATGGTTAATTTGACTTAAGTGTTTAACATTATTTATTTAATTGATATGATTTTAATAAAGATATGTGCATTTAGATTTAAATTTTATTAAATAGTAATTTTTTCATGTTTTATGTTGTTTAAACATATATGAAGATTATATTTGATGGACCCGCCACCACCCCTCCCCCTCCTACACCCCCACCTCCATACCCTCCATCTCCATCTGCATCTCCATCTCCACCTTCACCTCCACCTCCACCTTCACCACCCACTATAGATGAGCTCCATGAGACCATGAGGCATAACCTTAATGAACTCATGTGTGATATAGAGCCTCTCTGATGTGAGACCCACACCCCCCCTCTCACCTACTACATCTTGCAGATATCATGTAAGGCATGATTCAATCCATCCATCATTTATATTTTGACATTGATTCATTTAGATCATGGAGTGAAAGCATGCATGCCTTCTACTCTAATGGCTTATCATATAGAGAAGTTTATAACCTACATATATGTAAAGGGAATTTTAATCTTTATTTTTTAAACCCTAAGAGGGTTGAAGAAATTAATGAGAAGAAGCCTCAAATTTCAATTAGGTGGTGTACACATCCACGTATAGTAGCACATCTTTGGGAGTGGTGGTGGATGGTATTTGACCATCCACCACACACTAACCATGAGGTGCCCATGTACTTCTTTAGGAAGTTATGGGCTGAGTTTGAGTTGGGTTTGAAACCCACTTATTTTGATATGAAACCATTTTAGGGGGTTGGCGGAGGGATCCCTAAAGATAGGCTTGGGGCAAAGTTGAACAATAGAACAAGAAACTGCAGGAGAACTCAGCTCCTTGTACCTCTTCCTGCACTTTTTGTGCGTACTCCTCACCATCATCAAGTAGTTTCATCTACTCTTACCCATTTTAGCACCCTTTCATGCAATTTAGTACAATAGTCAACATAGGAAGCACATGCTCCTCCACTTGGACATGTTTGTACTGGCTGTGGAGGCATATGCATAGCCCCCTAGAGTGATCCTGATGTAGCACATGATGCCCATAATGCTGTAGATGCTAATTTTTATGATCATGTATATGCTGCTCATGGTGATGGTAGTGATGAGATAGACGTGTCATCATTTGTTGACCTTATGCAGTAGGGAGAGTCTGGAGAGAGTCATGAGCAATAGGTAAAATTTTAATTTTAATTTAAATATAAAGTACAAATAATTATTTACTTTCTACATACATTTGTAATTTTATTAACCATATTAATTTGTACGTTTGAAATAATAGAGGATGGATGATATTATTCCAACTAGGAGGTAGTATACACTTTTTCTGAGACCTACAAACATTGGCATCCCTTATACGGTATGCACAGTGAATTACACTATAAAAATGTACATTCAAACTTGAATTTAATAAAATGTTCTCATATGTTTTCTTTGTCTAATTTTGTAGGGATTGTCCATAGCTACACAGATTGATGTTAGTATGGGTCCTGCTCTAGTTACCACTGAGGCACAACCTCAAATACATGTAGTATGAACTTTTGAATAAATAAAAATAATGTTTACTATTTTTATGTATGTACATTTTTATTAACTTATAATGTGAAAATTTTTGAATCACAAGTATATATATATTATGTGTTTTGATTTTACGAGCAGGAGCCATATCGTACGCATCCATACAGGCCTCGCTATAGTCTATTTTTGACTCCATCTTATGATCATCATGCTAGTATACCTGTAGACACATCTATGACATTGGCTACTACTTAGGTATGATATATATACATGTTCAATTTATAGTGTATAAAAAATGTAGTGTACAAATTATGTACTTTGTAATTATTCATGTATATATAATTTTGACTAAACATAACTTATGTATCCATAATTTTAGGACTATGTCGCCATGAGTGTTGCTAAGAGAACATGACTTAGTCAAATGGAGGGATCTACATCATCATTTAAGGTTAGTAAATTGTGATTTATGTACATAATGTATAGTTCATTATGCACTAAAATCAAATTTTAAAAATGTATGTATTGTAAATTACAGGACCTCACTACTGCTGCATTTGGTAGTTTTCACAGTGTACCTCCTCCCATTATTGAGGGACACCCATCTCATGTCATATTTATTTTATTATGCAATGAATATTTAATTTATTTGCAAGCTAGATTTTGAAACCCATTTCAGTTAAGTATGTACATGATGAGACATTCCTCATGTTACATAGGGTGATCCATCTACCTCATGGGGTGTCCCACATGATGAGATGGCTCATATTACACATGATGATCCATCTAAATCCTCTTCGCATGGAGGAAAGAGGACATTCGATTAGAAAGATTAGGTCTTTTTGGCACCTATAGATCATTTTTTTATGATGTATATTGTTTATGATGTATACACTTTGTTTTAGGATAGTTAAAACTATACGCTAGACCATGTATTTTTTCACTTCATAGATCATGTTATGGTGTATGTTAGACCATGTTTACTATTTATTTATGAATTCTTATCATGCTTATGTATGTTGTATATATTATTATGTTTCATCATGTTTTAAGTATATTCAAGCCATTTTCTTTATTCTAACATATTTTATTCATGAACATACGACACATTTTGTAAGTATATATGCTAGATGAAAAATAATTTACCTACTAGATTAAAAAATGTATTGATAACATACCTAAAAATGTGTTGTTTGGTAATGTAAGACTCATTATCACCTAATAATACCTATTATGTGCTAGTAAACATATTAAAACTTATCTGAATGTATATAAATTATTATGACCTATTATGACTCCTATGTCCCCTTAAGACACACATGTATGGATAAAATACCTAACAATGTATCATAAGTGATCTTAATTTGTTTTTTGGTAATGTAAGAGTCATTATTACTAAATAAGACCTATTATGTGCTCGTAATCATATGAATACTTATCATAACCTATAATAGACATAATGACCTATTAGGACTCCTATATCCCCTTAAGACACACATGTATGGATAATGTACCTAACAATGTATCATAAGTGATCTTAATGTCTTGTTTGGTAGTGTAAGAGTAAATATTACCTAATAACACTTATTATGTGCTAGTAAAAATATCAATACCTATCATAACCTATAACAAACATAATGACCTATTAAGACTCCTATATCCCCTTAAGACACACATGTATGGATAACATACCTAACAATGTATCATAATTGATCTTAATTTGTTTTTTGGTAATGTAAGAGTCATTATTACCTAATAAGACCTATTATGTGCTAGTAAACATATGCATACTTATCATAACCTATAACTGACATAATGGCCTATTAGGACTCCTATGTCCCCTTAAGACACACATGTATGGATAACATACCTAACAATGTATCATAAGTGATTTTAATGTGTTGTTTGGTAATTTAAGAGTCATTATTACCTAATAAGACTTATTATGTGGTAGTATACATATGAATACCTATCATAACCTATAATAGACATAATGATCTATTAGGACTCCTATGTCCCCTTAAGGCACACATGTATAGATTACTTACCTAAAAATGTTTCATAAGTGATCTTAATGTGTTGTTTGGTAATGTAATAGTCATTATTACCTAATAATACCTATTATGTTCTAGTAAATATATGAATACCTTTCATAACCTATAATAGACATAATGACTTAATAGAACTCCTATGTCCCCTTAAGACACACATGTATGGATAATGTCCATAACAATGTATCATAAGTGATCTTAATGTGTTGTTTGGTAATGGATAACATACCTCTTAGACTCTCTCACTCTCTTCATCCTTCCATCCCTCTCACTTAACATGGTTAACATGGTTAAACATACATCTCAATTATCAACATAACAATAACATATAATCAATACAATGAGTAATGATCTTTAAATTATCATCTACAAGTGACTTTTTTTTAATATTACAATCAATATTAATTTGAAACTTCAAACAACTATTAATTTAAACATATTTGAAAGTTAAAGAAATGGAACAAAATAGGAGGTCATTACTTAAATTGACAACTAATTTATAATTTATCAAGTGCATAGCTTTAACTTTCAAATAGAGATATATTCTCATTTTTATATTAGTTTGTAAAAAATATTTCATAACATATGTAAGACAATGTCAATGATATATTTATAGAAGTGAACTCAAAACATAAAATTGGTTCAACACATCTCTTCAAACGAAGTATTGTAAAATAAAATTGTAAAAAAAAAACACATGTTAATAAACACACAAATTAATATTCAAGGTATTTGAACTATGCAAATATATATGTAATTTGTATTTACTTACTATGTGAAATTGCACAAGATGTTGATGTTTGATCCACTTGACATTTAAATTTGCATAAATTGTAATTGACACCTAAATAAGAGGTATATATAAGTTCTCTAAATTAGTATTGACAACACAAACATACATGTAATTAAATTATGAATAGTACATATATATAAAAAAAATACAATAAAGAAAAAACTTACATGTGTTTGATTTAAATGTAGTCATCCCATTGTACCATCTACATCCTCTCTCTTTTGTAATGCATCAAGGATTGTCTCATGCTCATCCATAGAAATTGTCCATAATACCTTATTGGCAGGTCTCCCTTTGTATCTTTCTAATTTGATATTTGTTGCCACAACTAAATGAGAATGTTGTAAAATCTTCTTTTATGTTTGGTAGTCTTCAAATGCTGACAAACCATTTCTTCTTTTTAGGTATCTACGTAGCCAGTGCCGGCTACAATGATAAACCCAATTGGATACTCAAAACCATCATCATCTTCTTGATGACATCTCAATTGTTTCTTAGGTTCCACACATCTAGCTAGCCTATACTCAGTCTGTTCATTGTTATCACTAGGCACAATAACAACATAAACATGTCCTACAAGATAAGATAAAGTATAGAAACACTTTAATCACATGAGTGTACATATGAATAATATATAAATTGAAGCATGAGATCACAATAAAATCTAATTAAATTGTGCATACTAGGTTGTTTGAGGTCTGAAATATGACCATAGTCTTCTGATGCAAAAGTAACATTATGGTCTTCATTTACTATATCATCTTGAAAATGCATGTCAATAGGTGCTAATGATTTGTTTTTCCAATCTTTAACCCATTCTGTATTCTTGCATTCTTCCCATTCACCTACAAGACAAAACTAACAAAAAAAAACAAGTTCTCTAGTCCATATAGTCCAAGTGTTAGAATATGAACTCCTAAATGAATGCTATTTAGGTAACCCACTAATTGTATCACAATAATATCTTGAAAGGATATTCTTCTCTTCAACTAGGTAGAAGAAACATTTGATTTTAGAGTTCTCACTTGATCCTCTGTATAAATATTTCTTACACCATTCCACAATCTCATGTGCATTTTTGAATTTGACTTTTTTCTCAAATTGTAATTGCTCTCTACTAAGGGCTCTTTTCACACATGCACTAGTACCATCATGTTCTCCTTTACCATGTCCAACCTCAAAAAATCTCCACACATGTTGGATATTAGTTTTCCTATGTGTCCTACTCAACCAATAGAACATTATAGAATTATTGAATTGTCCTATATAATTATTTGACCATATCCAATGTTGTGTCATTTGCATTTGTCTCTCTTTTAAATTATCATAAAAGACCTTGAAACAATATTGGAAAAACTCAGATGAATGAAGTTTATTATGACTCATATAGAAATGGTACTCTCTCAATATTTTTTGATCCTCTTCTATACTATCAAGTGCATGTTGTAAACTATATGAACATATAATGTTACTTGCACTGAATTGTAATATTGTGGTTGTAAATCATCTTGCGGTGCAAGTGTGTAGTTCTCTAAAAAGTCAACAACTGAAAGTATAGTACCAATTGGAAATGTATTCTTACATATACAAAATTTTATATCAAGCCATCTAGCATATTGAGAGTGTTTAATAAATTTTAGTATGATCAAACTCTTAAACTCATCCATAAATGCATGCCAACTAATTTTATATGTAACTAGATCATACCTTCTTCCAATCTACTCATCCTTCAATAGATATTCAATAGTTTTGAATCTTTTTACATCAACTAATTCTTGTCCAAAAGTAGTCAAAGCATTTTCATAAAAACATTCATCTAACAAAGAAGGATTGTTGCACATATCACATGTAACAAGAAGAGATTCATTGGAAAGAAAGTATTGATCATTAGGTGGATTACAAAAAAAACCACATATGAAATCCCTTATAGTTTAAGGTGGTATTTTTATACCACATTCCTGCAACATTTCTTTATTATGCATGGTACCACGTATAGATCGAAATACATCATAATGGTAATGAAATTGAATGTGGGTTTTACAACAACATGAGATTCTTTCCTTGTTAATCCTTACATACCATGGTTTACACTTTTTAAAAGATCTTTGACTAATAGTAATAGTTAATACCTTACCATCTACAAATTTTTTAAACAATTCAGTTTGAGTCATGTCCAAAAGGCGTTAGGATGTGGAACATGTATTTTTGACCCAATTCTCAATTTAAGAACATCTATTGAATTAGGTGATACTCTTGTATTATCATGCCAAAAATTTTCAACCATACTTTTGACTTCACTAGTAAGTTTCATATCACATCTTGGGAGTCTACCACTAGAAGTCCACAAAATATTTGCTGGATCACACTCAAAATTAACCCTTCTCTTTACAACTCTTTCTAAAGTCTTACAATTGACATTAAGATATCCACTTATTTTGTTAATTAATTTTTTGTTAGTTGTTGATTTTTTAACTAGAGATGTTCTTATTGCTTGTCATGCCATATTCTTTTTTTTGACAGCAACTTCTCTTTCTAATAACATCAAAGACAATAGCAACAGTGGATACAAATTTTTTAAGGACAATATATATATATATATATATATATATATATATATATATATATATATATATACACATTGGTTTTTCATACATTCCTAACTTTTTCATTACTTTTCACATTTTAGACATTTTAATTAGTTGCAACATCAACTAACATTGATAACCCAAATTTCTTATTATAAAAAAAATGTCTATATAATCTGTTTGCATGTGTCCTAATTTGTCTCCATGAAACCAATCCCTCAAGATTATCTAACACATCATTATGAAAATAAAAATTATGTTTAGACACTTTACTATCATTCTGACATATTTTTTTAGTAGTTGGTGTTCCTATGTCTACATTCATGCAATTTTTATTTTCAACTGATATTTCATTTTCACTGGTATTTGGGATTACAATTTCATTTCAAATTTTTTTGGTATTTCTTTAGGAGCATACATTTCAATTGAAGTTTTTTGTGTTGACAAATTATTCTCATGAAGAAAATGTAAATTGTTCAAATCGTAACCTGCTTCTACAAAATCACCTATTTCATCATGAGGAAAAAATTGAAGGTTTGGAGACGCACCTATATTGAGTGTTTGATTAAAATGTGCACCTAAATTTTCTTGCATTAGGTTCTCTTCTTTGGCCTCTTCATCCATCATGGAATCCTCAATGTCTTTCTCCTTTGAAACATTGTTCAAATCTTCAATTCTTTGTCTTGTCCCTTGTTGACGTTGTGTTGTGCTTCATTCTCCTTATTTGTTTCAATCTCCTCATCTTTTAGAGATTTCATTTTCTTCTTTCTTCACTGTTTTGATCCCATGTTTACACCTATTTTGAATTTGAATTGATTAGTTACAAATTACAAAAGAGGACAAGAAAATAGAATATGTGTGATAGAAACTTCGAAGATGCCCAAGATCACCTGCATACGAAACCTGTCAAAGAGAAGCCAAGGAGAGAAGAGCAAGGAGCAAGGGAAAAACTCTAAATAGACATGAGAGACCACAAGATATTGAAACACAATAAAAATGTATTTACAATATACAAGAAGTGATTATGTGATGATGTACAATGAGGAAGCCCGAATATAAAGAGCTCTAGGAATCTTCTAGAACAAGCTAGAAGATGCTAGGAGATAAGTGTGACAACTAAGCATACATCCACATAAGGTAGAAAGTCTTCAAACAATGTGAGAGGATAAGTATGACTTAGGAGAGAACAAACTCTTGTATTGTCAACAACTTATAACTAACTCCTAGACTACAACTAATAAATATAAAATATTAAATAAATGCATTTATCTAAGTAAGCTTAAGTAAATAGAATAAATAATTAATAATTAATTATTTACTCTAACACCCCCCCCTTAAGTGAAACTTAGGGAAATTCCATAAGCTCACAAAAATAAGATGAAATGCAGAATGGGTCCCAACAACAAGACCATGTTAGGTACCCAAGTACAATGCAACTAAATGCAACCTCTATAAAATGGGGAAAGAGAGAAAAGCACATGGAAAAAACCCTCCCCCAAAAAGAGGTAACCTAATGAAGAACTGAAGAAGCCTCCAACTAGGGAAATTGTTTCCTAAAACAGGAACAAGAAGTGATCATGAAAGAGCATCACTGAAGCATGAAGAAGTCAAAAATCTACCAAATTGCTAATCTAAAGAACCTCCATAGAAGAAGAAGGCATGAACTGAGCATGTCTATATGGTAGATGATCCATCTCACCAAAATGCATAGGTAGCTAGCCACTATAATCGCCTTGTACATAGGATCAACCACTGAATACATAGTTCACACTTTCAAACCATCAAACCATGGATGCATTAGAACAATAGCATAACCCCCCCTTAATGTAGATGGAGTGTGATGACAGGCAATTGAGAAGGTGGGCCAAAGTCTCTTGCAGATTAACCAAGAATGACAAAAGAGGGAAAGAGGTACAAAACACCCATAAAGACATTGTCAAACTGACTCTACATGGGGCTATGTCGTGGAAGGGACACTCACTTGACAAAGGGAGAAGGCCTAAAAAAACAAACAACTATGCCCCCCATGGTGCTTTATGAAAATAGTGCATGTACAACTGACTCAAAACAACGTTCATGACCCTCGAAATGCAAAAGTGGCACTTTATCTCAGTGCGATACAAAAAATTGCTTCAAAGTGATAGCTACAGTGATCAAAACTAAAAACAAGCTGCAACAAAAAAAAGTACAACATAAAACAAGGAAACCATGCCAGGAAAATGATCTTTGAGCCTAAAACACTCAAAATATCCACCATATAGCAAAAATGCCAAAACTATGATAGAAAGAGCATGGCCCAAAAATTGAGAAGAAGGACCACATTTCTAAAAAGTACACAGAACCAGCTTTTTAGAAACATAAAGTTTTCAAAAAATAGGCATGAGATGCAAAAGATATGCTTGCCGAAGTCAAAAACACAACTTTTGACTTTGACTTAAAAAATGAGCAATAAAAATGCATCAAAACCTAAAAATACCTACACCAATGTCTTCATCTTGGAACCAACTTTTTAGCGCTTGTTTCAGATTGGAAAAATACCTCCGTACATTCGAGTTATGACCAAAAAACTAATAGTAGCTCCAAAATAGAACCAGGAGAGGTGCATGCAAGGTCTAAGATGTTGATGATGTCATGCTAATGCCAAGAAGGCATGCAAAAAAAATGACAGCCACTGGCTCATCACAAAAACAAAGAGTGCCATGTGGCACGCCACATGGTGGCAAGTGATGTGGCAGGGTCCACATGGTAAAGTGCCACATGGCACTAATGCCATGTGTCACATGCAAGCTATGGGTGACAAGGTGCTGAGGCAGTAGAAAACTACTAACAAAGTAGGGTGGTGGCGGGCTGAGTGGAGCATAGAGGCAGAGGTGGCCATAGTAGAGGCTCTGCTGGTGAAGCGACATAGGAGGGCGGTGCCGGGGTGGTCTGCGGATGGCGGCCGGGCCATAGCAGATCTGCAGTGGCATTTCTAGTGGCAGCAGCTAGCAAGCTGCACGGTGGTGGTTGCTGGGTGGTGTGGTAGTGGTTTCCCGGTGGCCCTATTGGGAAAATATATATATATTTTAAAAAATCACTGAGATCGTCTATACGATCATACAAAAGGACCTATGGGCTAAAATGTTTTGCCTCCCGAAGCTCTTTCTCAAAAATCAAAAAGCTTTATATGAATCCTGACTACAAACAACCTTTCAGATCCAATGGTGACATTCGTTTGGCCCCAACGTGCTCCAAAATTTTGTTGTTCCCCTGATTTGAAGGAAAAAAAGCATAAACAAACTAGGGTTTATGACTTCAAATCATAGCTTCAAAATTCTTCAATGAAGCAGCAGCAGGAAGGCTCTAATACCATGTTGGAGTTGATGAAAGCCAACTCCGAAGATGCCCAAGATCACCTACATATGAAACCTATCAAGGAGAAGTCAATGAGAGAAGAGCGAGGAGCAAGGGAAAAGCCCTAAACAGACATGAGAAACCACAAGATATTGAAAGACAATAAAAATGTATGTACAATATACAAGAAGTGATAATGTGATGATGTACAATAAGGGAGTCCGAATATAAGGAGCTCTAGGAATCTTCTAGAACAAGCTAGAAGATGCTAGGAGATAAGTGTGACAACTAAGCATACATCCACATAAGGTGAAAATTCCTCAAACAATGTGAGAGAATAAGTATGACTTAGGAGAGAACAAACTCTCTTATTGTCAACAAATTATAACTAACTCCTAGACTACAACTAATAAATACAAAATATTAAATAAATGCATTTACCTAAGTAAGCTTAAGTAAATAGAATAAATAATTAATAATTAATTATTTATTCTAACAATAGAAGTTGTTGCTACAGATCTAAAACTATACTTCAATTATTTTAATCATTTAAAGTTGGCCTATTAGGTAGCTTTTGGGGCCCAATAGGTACATTAAAAATTGGGTACCTATTTCATGAAAAATCAGGCAATGGCTAAATAGGAATTGGGCACCCGATTTTGGATTACAAATAGGGTGCCCAATTTGTGAAAGCTGGGTGGGAGTTTAGAAATACTGCTCATTTTGCATCAAGTTTTACCTTGGAGAAAGGCATGGCATAGGCTTGTTCCCACCAAGCCATGTCTTTGTGAACCATTTTTTTTCTAAGGCATTTAATGAACAATTTTAGAGATTGTCATAATTTTTATAGGGTCATCCCTATGAATTTTTTGATGAAACAAAAACCTATTATATGTCTTACTATTCTGATTTCAAAAATGTAAATTTTATAATGTTATTATTTTATTTTCTATTTTTCTATTATTTATTAATCAAAACTATCACTTAAATGTTAAAAAGTGTCATTCACTAAAACATAAATAACTTTTTTGTTTTATAATTTTTCTTAAATTAATGTATATGCGATCAATCTATATACAATTATTTTGAGATTAAAAAAAAGATTTGAAAAAAGTAAATTTTTGATCAACCAAGAAAATCACAAGAAAAGAAGATTAACCAATCAAAAAATCAAAAGGGTAATACAACAAAAGGGTAAAATATGGATTGTTAATTAAGATCTAGAAGTTTTTATGATTATCTAACCCTAAGATCATTATAGTGAGTCAAAGTGAGCATCAAGGAGTGAACAAGCCAAGTACAGAGCAAAGGAAGGCTAATTTATATAGATAGAGAAAATAGAGAAGTGAAGGACAAACCAGAGCTTATCAGATGAGGAGATAAGATTGAGATATTGAAGAGATGAGATTTGTAAACAACTTTTAGAGAAAATCAAAGGATAAGGTATTGAATTAGTTTTGAAATATTCAGTCAAAAAAAAAAAATTTAATAGATTGGTTATAACATACCTATTTAAATCCCCTCACGTATTACATACTTCGTTGTCAGTGTACAAATCATTTAATGAAGGTAAGACCTAATAACCTTAGAATCTTTTAGTAGAGAAGACCACTCATAGGATAGATAATCATATCTACGATCAAAATGCAGCCCTAACAAATAAAATTTGGTATTGTAGCACTAAAAATTTGTGTGTTTCATCCCCACCCTAGTTTTAGCTTTATCTTGAAGTGTTTATGGGTTATCAAATCTTTGTGTTATGATTTTATGTTTTCATGGATGTTATGCTTAGAGAGATTTCATTTCAGCATAAAATGTATATGATTATATAGTATGAGATCTAGGATATGAGATGGATTAGGTGTGAATAGAGTTAATTAATTTCTTAGTATCTTATTTGTCAACTAAAATTACAAAAATTAGTATAAGAGCTTAGTCCTCTTCATAGAAGTCTAACAACTTGAGAGTTCAAATCATGGAAATGGAGGAATACAAATGGGGAAAAATCTCTCAGAACCAAATGATTGAAATCCATCTCATACTATAGCAACTTGAAGGAGAAAAAGACGAGTTAAGGAAATCCTTAAAGAAAAGGAAAACTATGGACATTCAAAAAAATAATAGTCTATATAAGGAAGTAGATGTCAAGAACTGTGTTATTAGTTGAAATACTTGTGATAGTGATGTATCTATAGAATATCTGTTAGAGAAGAATAGAGTTCTAGGTAAAGAAGTTAAAAAGTTAAAATAGAACAAGAAATTCAATTAGTAAGACTATTTGGAGGGGCTAAACAAAAGAAGAAAGATGTAGAAGACAAGATCATGGATGAACAAGAAAAAAGAAAAATGGCTACAATACTTGAAGAAAGATCAATTTATGTACAAAATAATACAAACAATCAGGTGGATATGACGAATCAGTTGTTTCTTGAAAATTAGGAGTTGAATAGAAAAAAAATGGAGATTACAAATATAAGATCATAGAGTGAGTAATTAAGGAATAAATTGAGATTTGTGAAAGAACTTGTAGAAAGAAGGAACAAGCCTAGTGAAGCTATCATATACATTTAAGAACTGATGAGATCACCAAGGTCATCCAATGATACTTCTAGTTTAGGTCATATCAATAAATCTTCGTCTATTGAGGAAGGAGAGTTATAAAAGAGTGGTGAGAAAGGAAATGCAAAATCTAAAGGAAAACCTACTTTTCATTGTTATGGTAAACTTAGACACAAAGCCAAGATTTTCAAAAGAAAAAATAATATCCAAAACCCTAAGCCTAAGTTTACTGGAAACTATTTTTATTACAAGAAATAATGACACCAAGCATATGAATGCCATTCAAATACAAGTAATTTACCTACTACACCTAGACTTTAAATAAATTATTATAATTGTCAACAATATGACCATAGAGCTCATAAATGCAGATCTAACGAAAACTCTAACTGGACATCTGGAGGGAAAAAAAATGCACCTAAGTGAGGTAACTCTTAAAATTGGGATTACAACACATGATATAACTATAATATTGTGAAAAGTATAGGCACATTCTAGAGAATTGATTAAGATACATTTTAGATAAAATTAGATGAATGTTTGAATGGAAACTAAGTTTTTTTGAGTTCTCTCAAGGTTGGACATGTTAGTAAGAATTGCAAGACCTAAGCACTAGGACCAAACAATGGAAAATTAAAATTTGAGATGAGTAAATAATGGAAAAGACAATAGAAGTTAGAGGTAGTCCATCAAGAAAATTTGAGATCACCCAATCTAGTGGATGAAGTGATCACACCACATCCAACTAAGAAAAGAAGGTCTGAAAGGGATAGTTTTTTTGAATGATATATTATCCACCACTTCCTAATAAGAAAAATGATTAAAACTCCATATGAACATGAATCAAGTTGCATTGCGAGAAATCTCAAAAAAGAATTGGATAATGGAATATGTTTCACTATCAAGTGTCAAACATCAGAGATATTATCTATATTGACTAAATGCTACAATATATAAACCAAGAGCCCACATCAACTAACATGATAAGTTGGATAAATGATATGCTACTAACCAAGTGAGGTGATATTGGTCCAGTATTTGAATGAAAAGAAGCACAAACATAACTTGGTTGTGCACCTAATAGATTACAAATACATTTAGTGGAAACCTAAATGGTTAGATTGAAGGTATATATCAAATTTGGTACTCATTTTCATTTTACCAAGATATTTTCATTGCACTAGCAATTCAAAGGTGATCAACAAAATTTAAACGACATTAAAATCAAATTAGAGTGTGTTATTGGAAATTTTGAAGGACAGAGTAAGAAAAGTTTTTACTGTTGAGTTGAGTTATTTATGAATTTCTTGAAGAAAATTTATTTGAACCCTAACTTGAAAATGACATTCTTTGCATCTGAATTTATAGAAAAAATGTTGAAGGAGAAAAATGCACAAACCATAAGAAATGATAAGTTTCCTCCACCAAATTCCAAGGAATATCATAAGTTTGCATTGATTCATGATTAATTTCGCACCCTATCATCATTTCCACCTAGAGTATTGATTATTCATGATATAAGATCATATTATATGTACAATGTAGTGGAAATTGGAGGTCATGAGATTCAAGAACCATATGAGAAATTGTGTGACAATGGATTGTTAAGATATGTAGATAAGATAGTTGCTAAGAAAGGTTTAACGCATGCCCTAGAATATCTATAGGTTTTGAAAGTTGAGTAGATAAAGCTAGTGTTGAGCTAAGTAAATGATAAGAAGATTTGGTTATAGGTGGACCAATTGAGATTAGTTCAAGACTATCATTCACTACGTTGTTTGTTACCCTATGTTAGATAGACCAAAGACAATGAGAATTTATATAATGGATGTTATTGAGCAGGAAAAAAAGGCAAAATGAAATGGTTATGGCATATCAATCGATGAGACCAAGTCATTGGGTTTGCAGTATGTGTCATTTCACACAAGCTCTATCAATTGAGCCAACTAATTAGTGTAAGTTGCATTGTAGTGGAATTAGAATACAAATTTTTGAAGCTCATGCCAAGTTTTAAGTGACAAGGAAGTTAAGAAATATTTAAAGAAAAATGAAGAAAATCTCACTTTGAGATTTAATACTTGTCTTGTTAGTTAATAGTGAGCATGTAGTAAGGAATTCTACAAACACTTGGAAAATTGTTTATACTCTTCAAAAGCTGAGTGATTTTGTAGTTAGTTCAGTGATAAGGAAGAGGATGATGATGAACAAGAAAAACTTAAAGAGAATGATGATGGAGAGGAATAGGGGTAGGAAGCTACTAAGGAAGATATGGAAGATATAGAGGAGACTAGGCCAATGAGAATTTCTAGAGCAGTCATAGCCTCACTTCCTCATTCTACAAGAAAAATTGTGAAAATATCTAGCTTGGAGAAAAATTTAGTAGGGTTGATTGTGTCAAACATAGTTGTTACAAGCACTCAATCAATCCTTGCACATGTCCAACTTAGCACATCATTGACTAAAGTTTTAGCGACTTCATCTACCAAGCAAGCAACACTTCCTTCTACATTAGTTTTGGTAACTTCTACTATTTCTATTATTTTTTCTTTAGCAATAAGTAATATATCTAATTTTTTCACAAGCCCTACAATTTCTAAATTTTTTTCTATTATGAACATGCAATTAACAAGTGCAAGGATAGTTGTGACCAAGCCTCATCTGAGAAAAAAAAATTGAGTAAAGGAAAAGAGAAGGAAGAAGACATAGATCTTGATGAGGAGATTGTGATATCTAATTGGGATATTTTGAATCTCAATCTTGAATAGATACAAACATTTAGAGAACTTCTAAAAAATAAAATCAAGTAGCAGAGGCTTAGAGAGGAAAGGAATAAGTAATTCCAAATAATAGAGGATCCCAAGAATATCATTTCATAGGCTATAGGCATAGAGGTTAATACTTCTCAACCAATTTTTAATTAATTAGCAAAAGTAGTCCAAAGATACAATGAAAATCTAAATGGACAAGAGAAGTTGTTGCAAAGAGCTAAAAAGAAGTTTGAGAATAAAGTTTTAGAATTATTGCTCAATAAATTGGAATTCATCAAGTAGAATTATCTACTATTTTAGGCTCATTGGAGACCCCCTCCAAAAATGTAACTTCTCTATTTAGAAAGGTCTTTGATATTTCAATTTTCACCCAGGAAATAGAAAATAAATTTTCAAAAATTGATGATGATCTTATGGCAAGCGCACAATAGTTGCAACTTGAATTGAGTTCGAGATCTTCCCACTTCAATAAGATCAAATTTCAAACTGATAAGAAGGCAGAATTATTCAGAGAAGAAGCAAGAATAAGAGCTACATTGATAGATATTTAGGAAATGATTCTACCAAACATGGATGCATTGTAGAAACACATTGCACATGAAAAAATGCTCATCCCTAAAAATAACTTCTCCATTCCAGACCATATGATTGAGGTATGAGTAGAAGTGTAGATTTCATTGTACACATGCAAGGTGTAGCAAGATAATTGGGACAAGACTTTGGCATTCATTTTGAAGGTACATTCAAATTTCTTGTCACATTTTGGCATTACTGTATAGTATATATATATCATAAATCTTTTGCATTAATGTCAAAAAGGAGGAGAAGATTGGAGAAGAGAAGATTGAAAGATTGGAAAAGATTGAACATTAAAGATGTATATTGAATAAAGGGGGAGAAGATTAAAGACTGTAGATAATATGTATATATTAGATGTGAGAAAATGTACAGTATACTATATATTATGTATGGGGAACATTATCATGTTATTCATGTACAAAAATACATCTCTTACAAACCAAAATTTGAAAAATCTCAAAAATATTATACTCTACTGATTTGAAGTCATAAGGTGATGGGTAAAGATGTTAATGAATTTTTTGAATTCAGTTTTGACTAATAAGTTTTTTTTTCACTAATGCCAAAGGGGGAGATTGTTGACTTTATAGTCATGTTTGTTATTAGTGACATATATTTAATCATATTGTAAGCATCTACCAAGCATATGGCATAGTTAATAGTGTAAACCAATCATTTTAGTTGCTAGCTAGTCCCTTGCATAGTTTTAGTTTGCACTAAGAATCTTAGTGTAAATTGAGCTTTGTAGTTGCTACTGAGATCCTAGTTATAATTGTGAGAATCTAGTGTTGACCAAACCACTCATTATTAACCAAATGATTCAGTTTCTATACCAAGATTCACAATATCTATCGAGTCACCAATGCAAACCAAGTTCAAGAATACTTGGAAGTGATCAGTAAGGACTGAGCTTCTACATCTACTAAGTGCATGATGATGTTGAGCATTAAAAGTGGATGTCAAGTATCAAAACCTTACCAAGTCAGTCTTCAGAACTTAAGTTCCTATAGTATGGGCTGACTTTGTGCATTTTGTGTAAACTTGTATTTTGGCTGACTTTGTAATTTGATTAATTTGATTGGTATATATGTATTATATTGTATGACATCCAAAGTGTGTAATAGAGTACTATAAGAAATGTAATAATTAGAAGAGAGAAGAAGAGAAAAGTACAAGGCCATAAGTAGTATAAGGGGTAGGAAAGTTTTATCTATCACAGTAAGATGATTTCACACTCAAAGGTTTTCATTCTAAAAACTAAGTTGTAGATCATAGATTAAGATTCTATTTCATCCTAATAGGTAGATTAGTCAAATCCTTTAACAAGGTAGACCTAACAATCTTATGTAAATCTCTTTACTGAGTGCATACTTCATTGTTTGTTTGTACATCCATCCTTATTGCTCCTAATAGGGAATATCATCAAAAGTGATCATTGTAAGCCTTAACTGGCCAACTTTATTCTGCAATACTAAATCTTGTTGGTATCATCCTTACCCTAGTTTTTCTTTCTATTTGGAAGGTTTCTCGGTCACCAAATTGTTCATTAAATTGTTATGTATGCTTTCATGTTTTCATTTTCTCATGCATTCAATTAGATCAGAATACATTTAAAAAGATTAAATTTTATTTGCTATTCATTCACCCCTCTCCTCTTAGTAATTTAGCCTTTCACAATATTTCCAACTGAGATATCTTTTGTAGGTTATCTGATGCTATCAAGGCCCTAGATTCTACACTTTTGACTTCTACCACCCTCTCTAATAGAGAGAAGGTAACTACAAAGAAACATGATTTTTGTCATATGATCTAGATAGTTGAATCATATAATTCATATGAATGTATTAGTCTTGATTCTTTTTAAAATTATTTTTCTAATAGTGCCTCTAGCATTGTGAAGTATAGGTAGATTGATACCAATGTCTCTAGTGCTATGGTGAAGACCATGTATCTTTTTTACATACAAATAAATACAGTTAGAGATTAGTGACCTATGATGTGCACATATGAGGATAGTCACACATCATAGATGGCCAAAAAAGGATGAATTATATGGCTACACTATTTTTATATCATCATTCGATAGTCACTCTTTATAGATGCCCAAAGAAGAATATTTTTCCCTCTCTTTCTAAAAATAATCTTTTGTATAATTTCATTGATAGTATGATGTAGACTATACAATTTTTCCAAATCATGTTGGACACAGCCTAGGTAGATCATTGGAGAGGTTTATACCTATGGAGACACTTATGCACATTAATAATTTGCCAACGGTGGGTTGAAAAACTTTTGGTTATGCCATGAAGTCAAGAGATATTTGTTGTAGGTATGAGTATTCCAGATGATACAATTAGGATTCATATATATTCTAGCATCACTACATGTGATACATTGTTGTAGGAGCCATCAGTTGATCAATGTGAAAGATATATGTTTTGGTCACTTCATGGTACCATTTTGATAGTTGCATTCTCTAGCACATAACTTGATGATGCATATGGGATAAATGATATCGGTATTGAACCTACAATTGAAACAATTACTATGTTGTCATTGATGTCAAATATGTTGATGAGGCAAGATGTTATTTGATACAAATTTTATATCTAATTGTTTGATAATGAGGATTTCAAGTGTTTCTCATAACAAAAGAACCAAACAGATATGTTTAGTTATGAAGAGGAAGTTATAATGGAGATTTGATTACTTGGACCATGACAAGGTATGATCATCTCTCTTTACATTTTGAAGCTATGAGAATTGGATAACAAAATGTAGAATTTTAACTAGGTATGAGTAAAATATTATAAAACTATTATCGATGTTGAAGGATGCCAGTGTTGATCAAGCATCGATATGTGTCAAGGAAATTTAGTGTTAACTGAGCATCAAGATTGACTAAGTGTTACTATACATGCTAAGACATTAGTTGATTACCAAGTGTCACAACTAAGTGATTATCAAGTAATAGAAACTTTGAATGTATTTGAGGAATCATGATTTCCATCTAACTCAATTGGTTTCTTGGGATATGAAAACCATGTTGAAGATAATATTGATGAGTTGGATCATTTAACTCAAGGAAAGATTAGGTAAAGATGCAATAAATAGATTCTAGACAAGTTTCTAGAGGATGATCAAGAGTATAGATAGATTCATTGAACATGTTGATTCATATCATAAACACTAAGATTGATGATGATTATTGAAAATGTTAAAGAAAAAATTTCATATATAATTTGGTGACCATACAAACTTTTAGCATGTGTAAATGCATGTAAAACCCTTTAGTCAGAATAGAAAAATATTTACAGAAGGAGATCAAAAGTGACCAAGTGTAAGGTTATATGCACATGCAAAAATGTTTTTAGTGTGAGGAAATAAGGCTATTGAATTTGATACGTTGATTAGAGTAGAAGACCAGATTTTGATGAGAAGGATGATAATTTCTTGAAAGGTTTCCAAGAGAATCAAAGATAGATTTGATGAAGGGAATTATCAAAAATCAACACAAGGACAAAATCAAGATTTGATACTACAAAGTGAGTTGTAATCATACACATCAAAAACTTACTGTTTTATTTTTAATAATTGTAAATACATTGTGTTAGAATCCCTTTAACATAGGTTAACCTAATAGTCATTCAAAGGACATAACATTCTATTGAAAACCTTTAGCAAGGTGACACTCTTATGGAATGATCAAATTCCTTTGACTAGGCCACTCCTAATAGGGTAATTAAATCCTGTAACTAGGTCACATGTAATAGTATGTATTGTAATCTTTAAGAGGATTGGATTCTAATAGAGCTCACTTTAAAAGAATGAAAAAAAATGATGACATGTTAGTAATTATTTTTCCCAAATTGAGTTTCTACGTTAGATCTTAGTGTCAAACTTTTGTTGAATGTTCTATGGTATTTTACATTTGATAAATTTTACATTCAACAAGTATGTTATGTTTAGGAAAATAATTTGTTTACTAGTGTAGCAGGGAAAAATTAATAGCATGTATTTAGCAAATACTTTATCTTTAATATTTTGATGGTTCAAATGGTACAAATGGAGCTTGAGTACCTGATTCATCCCCTCCCCTCTTAATTATTTTAACCATTCCAACATTTGGTATCAGAGCATCAATAGTTTTATAGAAGTTTAAAGGGACTCAAAGCTGAAAATTATGACTATCAAGAGAGAGGTATCAAAGCTAAAAAAGGATATTTTTCCTAAATGGAAGACTTTAATGAGATTGCACATATCTAGTATCAGTGATGTTGTAAAAAAAAATTTCGATGATGAAGATGAGAAGATAAAAAAATTTCCTTTGACTATTGAATATACAAAAGATAAGCAAGAGCACAATCATGAAATGTTGGAGATTGCCTCAATGCTTATAGAAAATTATTCTACAAGGAATAGTTGATAGATTAGTTGGAAAATGAGTTCAATGCTCTTTCCCTAGAAGCTATTTGGATAGTGGGTCCTTCTATCTTCTACAACTCTTAATAGGGTTGGCATAACTCCTAATAGGGTTAGAATCTTCTAACAAGGATTCAAAATCTCCTAACATGGACACATGTGCTATATGTTGTAATTGAATCCTAATAGGGTCCATCATCTAAGAAGGAATATTTGAATTAATACATCATCTTGTGGGCATCATTCCCACTAGGACTTTTCCTCTAATCAAGGGTTTCCCTAGTTAACATATCTAGTGCAATTGTGTATGTGCATCTTTTTATGGTTATCATTTAATTTGGTTGACTGGTTAAGATTATAAGGTGGATAAATTTTTTAGTTATTGAAAAACTAATTGACCCCCCACCCCCCTCTTAGTTATATTGGTGGAATACTATTTCTAAAACTTAAATCATATAAACAAAAGAATAGAAAAACATGTGAAAAGAAATAGTGACTCTTCTAGTGATGATATTGATGAACTTGAAGCACTCATTGCTGATATATTTGGAAGAGGTAGAGATATATACAAAGGTAAATTACCTATCATCTTTTTTGCATGCAACAAGGTTGGTCACATTGCTACAAGATTTTGTCACAAGGAAGACAAGGATGAAAGAAATGAAAGCAAGTAAAATGGAAGAAGATATGATTGAGACTACTAAAAGAACTAGGATGAAAAAGATAAGAAATATTATTTTATTGCTGAAGAAAAAACTGACATTGAGCCTAAAATTAGTGATGATGAAGTTTTCTATGTTTCTGTTACAGAAGCTTATGATGAAGATGAGAAAACTACATTAATCTCTTATGTGAACAAGAGTATAGATGGATATTTAATACTGGTTGTTCAAATCATATGACTTATGATAGAAATAAATTTGAAAGTGTGAAGCATACAAGGGTTGTTATGTAAAATTTGATAATGATATTCCATGTGCTACGAAAGGTAAAGGTACAATTCAGCTAATTGATAACATCAAATGTGAAAATGTTTATTGGGTTAAAGGACTTAATCACAATCTTCTAGGTGTTTCACAACTAAACAAATAGAGTTACAAAATCTAATTCCTTCATAGAAAGGTCAAGATATATGATGTTGATGCTATGCTAATTGGAAATGGTAATTAGATGAGAGATAACTTATTCTATCTAGATTTATCTAAATAGACATGTTTCTTTTCCGAACAAGAAGATATTTTATTATGGCACAAAAGGTTATGTGATGTGAATTTTGATAATTTGGAGAATAATAGTAAAATGAAGAAAGTAAGAGGGTTTATGAAACTAAAGAAGCCTACCATTGCTATGTGTAAACAATGTCATTTGGGAGAAAAAACCAAATCTAGTTTCAAGAGAAAAAAAACATACACATCTAATAAGATTTTTAACTTAGTTCATGCTGACCTATGTGTAACTACTGATGATAAAATTTATTTTTGAGATAATTATTTCATTTTATTTGTTGACGATAATTATAGGATGATGAAAATAATGTTTCTCAAATCCAAATCTGATGCCTTTCAATTATTTAAGTGGTATGTAGCTAGAGTTGAGAAAGAAATAAGTAAGAGCCTGAAGTGTTTGACATCTAACAAAAGTGGTGAATTTATTTCTAATTAGCTCAACACATTCTACAATAATTGAGGAATCAAAAAATAGATTTCAGCACTAAGGACCCCTCCTTAGAATGATATATTTGAAAGAATGAACAAAAAAAAGATAGATTGTGCAAAAACATTGATGATGAAGAAGATTGTATCTCAAAAGTCTTGGAGAGAAGTGGTGAGTATTGCAGTCTATATCCTTAACATAGTACAAGTCAAGAAAGGTAAAAAAACTACACCTTTTGAACTATGGTATAGATATACTCCTACTATGTAATATTTCAAAATATTTGAAAGAAAATTCAACTGGGTGATCCTACAATAGTGGGTGCCACTTTTTGACCAATTTTGACACCGCAATCAATATTTATGATACAAACCTCACATTTGAGTGACCATATCTCTAAAACTATGAATAAATTAAAGATGATGTAAACTTGTGATTTCTAGTACTCTGTTCCTAATTCATAACCATATTTATTAATTTAAAAAAAATTATTCATGTCAAGTTTTTCTTCTCTGACGAAAAGTGGTACATAAGAAAAATGAATATTTTTAAAGAGTGACAGTCATTTTGTCAAGCATAACTTTATTTCTAGAAATGATAATATGTAATTCTTTAAGTATTGGATTTGTAACATCAATATCTAGAGGATGCATTTGGTTTGATTCAATTTGCTAAATATTGTATAGTCTACGAAGTTTTGGAGTGACATTAATTGTAATTTAGACATACATTCATTTTGACATGAATAAATTCAACTCAATTTATCATAAATCAAATTCTCTTTTTTTAATGGAAAGCTATCTCAACAATTTATTTCCTAGATATTTAAAAAAATAAAATTTACCTAATTTACAATTTTTTTTAAAGTTTCAAAGTTAGTTGGTGTTTGATCATTAATGAAACTATAATGAGTTAAACTCATATTTAGAAGTCTTAATGAATATAATATGTATTATAATTATAATCATTGGAAAGCTTGCTCTGAGTAACAAAAATTGATTTTTTTTAATTTTATAGAAGGATATCATATGATCTCAATTTTGGGGTCAAAATAACCAATTCCATTTATTTTGAGACACTAAATCTTTGCAAATTCACATGTTCACATGAACATAATGTTTGAGTGAATTGTTGACCTCAAAATGGTTTTGATAATTATGAGCTAGCAATATATGCCAAGTATAATATATATACAAGTGTCAAATTGCAATAGGTGCTGAGTCAGAAAGATAGTAACTACCAAGTCATTCAGGTGTTGAGAAAAAAAATAGTGCCAAAAAAATATGTGTGTGAAGTAAACAATAGGTTACAAACAAGACAAAATTTGAGTTAGTGCCAAGCATCAAAAATCATCAAGTATCAAGCGACATAGTATTGACATAAGAGTTTGTGCCTTCACAAACTAAGATATAAATCATGTCGCATGAAAGTTAATGGATAGTTCTTGAAGCTTAGAGATAAGATCAAATCGGTTTTATTCCTTATGTAAAAATCATGCAAACAATCAAATAATTGGAATGCTAAAGAAGCAAAAAAGATGAATCCTAGTTGTAGATTCACACCTAACCCTAAGCCACAAAAACCTTTTAAGGAGGATGAAGCCCCATAATTTTAGAAAGGAGAATAGAGTGAAAGAGAGAGAAGAACAAAAGGATAAGAGTGTGAAGCATTTAAATGAAATTTAAGGTGACCTAGTAGAATAGAGGAATTCCATGATCAGTTGACAAAACCAAGTATCAACACTACAAACAACATCACATTAGATTAGAGAGGATCAGATTGAATTGAATAGTGATTTGAAATCAGCAATTGAAGATTGTAAGTAATCAAGTCAACACATTCTACTATACTCTCTAACAATTGTATTAACAGGATGAATATCCTATGGAACTAGACTGGTTTGACAACCATTATATAAATCCTTTAATAGGGTGACATTCCAAGTGAATGTTTTGTAAATCCTTTACATAGGTACACTTTTAATAAACTCATAGAGCCTTTAATAGGGTAGGCCTCTCATAGGGTAGACCATTGTTGATGGTCAAATATTATAAATTTAACAAGTTACATCATTGCTGCAATGATAAGTTTTGGGTGTCATCCCCACCCCATTTTTACCTTCTCATTTTGGAGGGTTTTTGGGTGATCAAAATATTGTGTCATCTACTTTCATGCATTCTTTTACTTTCATGTTATTTAGATGTGTTTCATGCATGTATTGATTTGAGTTAAAAGTTTTATTGGTTAAATTTTGATACTTTTGATTCACCCTCCCCCTCACAAAAGTATACTTCATTGGTATTAGAGCTAAGTTATCACCAAGAGAAGCTTTACATCTTGGAGAAAATATCTAGATATGGATGTCTAAAAGCTTGGAAAAATTATAGAGAACTAGGAGATTGAAATATATCTCATTCTACATTCTCTGGAAGAAGCTAGAGAGGAATTGAGGAAATCCTTAAAAAAAAGAAAAGACATCTCCATAGCTCTGAATGACACACAATACAAGGATATTGACACTACAAAAGTATTTCAAAATTGAGACTCAAAGCAGATTGATGTAGTAATTGTAGACAAAATGGAGAATAATAGAGCTCAAGTTGGAGAGATCAAAACTCTCAAAATTGAGCAAGAATTGCAAGCCATGATGCTATGTGAAGTGAATAAATAGAAGAGAGCCAATTCAGATAAGGCCATGATGGAAGATGACAAGAGGAACTTAGCAAAAAGATTGGAAAATAAGTCAATTGATATTTCTAGAACATTCGACATGTAATTAGAAACCCTAGGTTAGATGATGAATGTCCATCATGAGTTGAATGTTAAAGACGTTAAGATCACCACACTAAGGCTGAAGAAAGAACAACTACAAAATCATTTGAGGAGAGAAAAATAAATTGTAGAAATCTTCAACAAGCCTAATGAAGCCATCAAGTACTTTTATCAACTACTAAAATCTCCAAGATCCAACAACGACAAATTAGGACTAGGCTATACTAGCATTGAAGAAGGACAATCATCCAAGATTGCTGAAGAAAGAAGTAAAAAAGGTAAGAACTCAAAACCAATTTTTCATTTTTGTGGTAAGAAAGGACATACTACTAATGTGTGTAGGAGCAAGAATGAGAATTAGCATGAAAAAACTAAAAACATGGGCCACTTCCATAAGTGCAATAAGCCAGGACATCAAACACATGAATGCAGGACTAGAACCATCAAGAAACCAAGATTTGAATGTCATTGCTAAAATTGTCAAAATTATGGAAATAAAGCCTTTGAATGCATATTCAATCCTATGTGGTCACCAAACAAAGAAACAATGACAAAAAATCATGAAAACCACTACAATTAGGACAACAACACTAGGAAAAACTGTCACTACTGTCAAGAGTATGGACATATTCGTAAGAACTACATAAGAATACACTTTAGTGGTAACTACAATATATGGTTGAGTCAAACCACTTGTTTCAACATCCCAAAGAGAGGACACATCAATAAGCATTTCCCAACAAGGTCAAAGGAAACCAACTCTGAGTTCAACAAAGGAAAAGGGAAAATTGATGTTGAACACATTAGAGAAGAGATGAATAGGACATGGAAAAGAAGAGATGGAAGAAACACATCAAATGAAGGGATCACTATACCTAAAAGGTCAAGTGGTCACACTTCATCCAACTAAGTAGAAGAAAGTATGTGGAACTAATACTCAATACTTTATCATACATCAGTTCTAGAAAAAGTTAGCACTAAAAAGAATAAAATAGCATGAATATAGATGCAAGGTTAAAACTTCAAGTTTTTCATCCTATTTCAAAGCATGACAAGTTACCTTTAGTTGTCGAGTGAAATCCTAGTGTGTGTGGAGTTGTCAGTCAAGAACAATTGGAGCCAAGTGAGTAGTTGATACTAAGAAAAATTATGTTAGTTGATGCCAAGTAAGGGTAACTTCTTTACCTATTGACTGAAGTGAAATTCACATTGATGGCAACTAAAGTAGGAAATTGCATATGAGTTGAGTATCTAGTTGCATATGGACTAAGCATTTAATGCTAGTTATTGAAGGGTATATGATTGATTTTTTTATCATTTTTCATTACAATGAACACAAAGCAAAGGGAAAATGAAGAAATGAAGCGATTTCAAGTGAAGAAAAAAAATTTAAGAAGATTCAAGCAAAGATTTAGAGTGAATTCATTGATTCAAGGTATTTATTCAAGTGCCAAGCTATGCTATTATGAATTTTTCAAAATTGTAGATAGTGAAAATGGCCTCTATCTCAAGAAATCCTAAGGATAAGAAACTCGTCAAAGTGCAACTAGTTAGCAAGGAGTTTAAACAACCATAATTTAAGCCAATACCTAAAGTAGCTTATAAAAATGACCATGTTGGTGTGTTTTCCATTATCCTACCAAAAGTGGCTATGGTCCAAGACACTAGAAAATGATACAATTCTAAAGTTGGAGGGATAGGAGATATGGAGATTAGGGAAGCCTATATAATAAACTATGTGATAATGGGGTATTGAAGGAAGAATTTAATATAGTTGATAAGAAGGGACTTGTGCCCTAGATTTCCCTACAATTTTCAAAATGGAATTGATTAGGTTAGTACTGAGTAGAATTCATGATAGATGCTTATCGTTGGAAGGAGGTCCTATAAAAATAACCAAAAGAATTATCCATAGAGATATAGGCTACCCAATTCTAGCTCAGCCTAAGAATGTGAGAAATGACTCAATTGAAGTCATAGAGAAAAATATTGGTGCATAATGGAACAAGAGGGCTATGACTATAGAAACAATCAAAGACCCTCTCATATAGTTTCTTGTCAGAGTCATCTCACACAAATTCTATCAATCAAGAAAATTGAACAATGTACCCTGCATTGCAGTAGATGTAGGTTATAAAATTGTGAAGAAAGATCATACATATGATCTAGCAGAGCTACAATTGCAACAAAATATGTAGAATTTGGGAGTGATAAGAAGGTCAAAGAAGTACAATGTACATTTTCGTTATACACATTTTTCTATGTAAAAAATAAATTTCCTTCTTTTGGTAAGATAGATTGGAAGGCTAATAGGTCAATAGCTATAAATATTAATGAGTAGATAGAGTAGATGGGAAACAATTTTGAAGACTTCAAGAGGTCTATGAAGCAAAGGTTAAGAATACATGTTTCCCTTGTAGAATAATATATTAATGAAATTTATTTTTTGGTTGATATTGACTATACCTATATCCAAGCTCTAGTAAAAAGAATTAGATGGCTAAGGCTACTTGTTTATGAGATAAACACTTATAAAGCCTTAAAAACAATCAAACCATTGCTTGTAGAAGAAATAGACAAAAGTACAAAACCTTTTGACACCTATGATATTATCAGATCCAAAGTTGAGATGAAACTAAAGACAACATCAATTTTAAAGAAAAAGGACAAGCTAGTCAAGAAACTAAAGGCTAGATTTGGTAAAGGAACAACAAAAGGAGAGGATGAAGAAGAAGAAGAAGAAGAGCAAGATCAAGGGCCACATGCCTTAACACAAGGCATGGGAGAAGATATAGAGGAAGAAGGTGCTGATGAAGAACAAGCTGGGGAAGCACCCACAAAACCATAGCTTAAAAAGAGAAACACAAGTACAAAACTAGTAGAAAAACCAAAGGAAGCTTTCAAGCCAAGGCCCACAAAGCACACTACTAGAGCAAGGACAAGGGATACCACACAAAAGAACAAGGAATAGGTCAAAGAGAATAAGAAGAAAACTAAGAAATAGGGTCCAATAAAGAAGAGACTAAGAAGGAAATATGTTGCTCAACCAACTTAGATGAAGAGAAAATAGAGTCAGGAGGCACAAGACAATGTAGAGTTGTAAGTCATGCATTGAAATCTAATTTAGAAAAAATTTGTGGCAATGTTAAAGATAATGCTTACTTAATTGTCTTGAAGAACATTGAATTCAATAACTAAGTAGAGAAGAGAAAAATATGATTGAAGAATCTATTTATACCATGATGGCCAAGTTCAAGAATACTCCACTTGAAGTTGATAATTCAATTCCAAAATATTTATACTCCATTATTGAAAATAAATGGTATTAATACCTTAACATGAAGAATGAAATAAGGAAATATATCTTAGTGAAAGTAATACCAAAACTCACTAAAGGTTAGATCCCAAGGTTGGCAAGAAGCATGGGAGAAAATTCTCTCCCAAATATAGAGCCTTCAATATTCTTCAAAACAACATTGAGGATGTTGTTAATAAATCAACTAAAATGTAGAAGTTGATATATGGCTTAACAAATATAAAACAAGAAGAAGAGGATCCCTTTGAGGAAAAGCACAATGAGGAAGAGGAAGAGAATGACAAAGAGGAAGAAGCTGAGAAAGAAATAGGAGCCATGATGGTGGAGGAGACAGAAAGACTAGATATAGTGATATTTATTGAGGAGCAACAAATAGAATAAAGTTTGCAAGACACATGACCACCACCCTTGAGCCCTTTGCATGACACCTCAACACTTGCAGATACTATAACTATGCAAGATGTTCCTAAAAGCTCTAGTCAGAACATTAATCCACTGACTATAGAAGATCTAAGAAGATCCTTGATCAAACCACTTTGCAAGCACAATTGTGAAATAATCTAGTTTTTGTTAGTGTAGAAGAACTGTAAAAAGCTATAACTACCTTTACAAGGGATAAGGTGAATCCACAAGAACCACATTCTCACATCTCTTTAGCTATAAGTGGACAACCTATGGAGGAGACAAAATTTGATACATCTACGTAGGTTGACACTAAAACTAAAGTCTTGATGGTTGAGCAAAAGACTAAGAGTATAGAAGACAAGGAGCCTAGAAAAGAGAAAGCAAGGTAGATAGACACATCTATATCTACATCATAGGAAAAAGGTGCACCCCCAAAAATAATAGTGATTGACATGGATAGATTAGAAGAGGACAAGGAAAGTCCTAAAGAAAAGAAGCAAGAGGCAATTTAGATTTTGGTAAATTTATCTACCATAGGTACTCCTACTATGCTTCAAAATTCAACCACTAATGGCATGCCATTGGAGATATCTACACCAAGCACGAGCTCCACAAGAGTAGCAAGGGTACTTCACTATGGAGACCCTACATTAGATGGAGACATAGTCATTGCTAAATATGACTATGATCATATTATGCTTGAGAAAATTAACCTAATGTAAGAGGCATTAGAGAGGAAAAAGAAGCGAGATATACTCATAAATGAGTATAAGCAGACAAAAGGACTACATGAGATAAAGGATATCTTCCTAGATGCCTTTAGCTTGTAATCACCTGATGAAATGAAGCCCATTATGAGGCAACTTTAAAATATAGTGGACTAGGTGCAAAATGAAGACCTTGACACAAATGCTAAAAATTTGGAATGGTTAGAAAGGAAGTTTCAAGCAAAGGTAAATGATAAAATACCTAGTGAAATAGCACTTTCATAGGTAGAACTCACTTAAAAAATAGAAAAAGTAAAGGAAGTAGATGAGAATATCTTCTCATTGCACACAAAATTGTGTGATCCTTCCATTTTCACTTAGGAAACCAGTAAGAGAATCATGATCTTGGAAAGGGACTTAAAATATCTGGCATGCAATTGCCAAGATATCTAGCTCAAAGTGTGAACCATTTTCACACAATACTTCACTTTCAAAAGGAAATAGTTGTGTTTACGATAGATGAGGCTAACACTAAGGCCAAATTAGTTCAAATCCAATTTGTCATAAGCCTTCACATGGAGATTTTGCAAAATGAACTAGCCTATGTTGAAAATGTGTTAAAGAAAGAGCCAAATCTTTTTACATTAGATGGCTTAGTTCACCTTGCAGTAGAGACAACCATCCAAATTAAATCTATAGAAGTTGCGCTATGGAATTGGGATGCTACTCTAAAATTTTTTATGGAAGTGAATAGAACCTTCTTCCCCAAATACTTAATTAGAGTAGTCCCTTCGACATTAGTTTCAAAAAAGGGGAGAAAATGAAAAAGGAGAAATTGAAATGGGGGAGATAAGGATAGAAGGAAGCTTAATATGCAAAGGGGATACACGTGAAAGGGGGAGCCAAAATAAGCACAGATACAAAAAAAGATAAAGGAAGAGTGAACAACAATGAAGGAATAGATAAACAGTATTATAGATAAAGAGTATTAGAATGAATTAGCATGAGACAAATCCACTATGAGAAGTTTTGGATATAATAAAGGCACATCAATTCAGTGGGGGATGCAAAGATTTTGAGGTATATAGTCCTTCACAAAATTTTGAACAATTTAGAAGTCTTGTATATATGTTGAACTATAGTTATATAGACTCATCATGTATAGTTAAGTGTTTTTGACATTCATGTCAAAGAGGGAGATAATTGATCTTAGAATGGTTTTAACAATTGAGTGTCAACACACTTAAGCTATTTGCTAAGTTCATGCTAAGCTAGCAATTATATATATATATATATATATATATATATACATACATACATATATATACATACAAGTGCCAAGTTGCAATAGGTGCCAAGTCAGAAAGATAGTAAGTGCCAAGTCATTCAAATGTCAAGGAAATAGATAGTGTCAAGCAAGTATGTGTGCCGAGTAAACAATAGGTGTTGAGCAAGACAAAATTTTAGTTAGTGCCAAGCATTAGAAATCAGCAAGTGTTGAGTGACACATAATTGACATATGAGTTTGTGCCTTCACAAACTAAGATGTAAATCATGTTGTATGATAGCTAATGGATACATCTTGAATCTTAGAGATAAGATCGAATCTATTTGATTTCATATATAAAAATCATGCAACCAATCAAATAATTGGAATGCTAAAGAGGAAAAAAGGATGAATCTTAGCCATAGATTCATAACTAACCCTAAGTGATGAAATCCTTTTAAGGAGGACAAAGCCCCATAATTTTAGAGAGGAGAATAGATTGTTAGAGAGTGAAGATATTAAGGATAAGAGAGTGAAGCATTAAGAGGACATTCAATGTGACTTACCTAAACAAAGGAATTGCATGATTAGTTGATAGAATAGAGTATCAACACTACAAAAAACATCACATTAGATTAGAGAGCATTAGATTGAATTGAATAGTGATCTAAAACCAACAATTGAAGATTCTAAGTAATTAGGTCAACACATTCTACTATACTCTCTAACAATTGTATTAGTAGAATGAAAATCCTATGTAATTAGGTTGGTTTAACAACCATTGTATAAATCCTTTAACATGGTGACATTCCAAGTGAATGTTTTGTAAATCCCTTAGATAGATACACTTTTAATATAGTATTAGAGCCTTTAATAGGGGAGGGATCTCCCAAGGCAAACCATTCCTGATTGTCAAACATTGTAACCTTAACAAGTTACACTATTGCTATAGTGATAAGTTGTGGGTGTCATCCCCACCCTAGTTTTACCTTGATGTAGGAGCATCCTAGGTTGCCTTGTTATCCTGCTCATTTTTTTTCATTTTATAGTTGGTGCCGAGTTACCCAGTGTATGTCGAGTGCCAATTTGTGGAAGCTTTTTTTTGCCAAGTAATCTATGTCTGGTTCTTATTTGGGCCGACTTTGCTCACATTTAATTTTGGTATAGGTAATTATATTTACTGTGAGCTGACTTGTTGCTTCTCTATGTTTTAGAATGTTCTATAAGCCATTTTGACAAGTATAAATAGAGAGTTTAGGCTTAGAGTTAAGTAAGTGCGAGAGAGAGAAAAATTGAAAGTGCAAATTTGTAGTTGGATTTTTGAATGTGAATGTATTTGTAATTGGTCATAACCTAGAAGGCCTCACAACTGGGCATGTATGAAGATATTTTGATGAATAAATCATTTTAATTCACTCTTCTTCCTCCTTTGGTTGGATTTCTTTGTGTTCATTTTCTTTGTGTTAACTCTTGTAGGGTGGTTTGGATAGCTGGGTGAGCCTTTGGGCCCTAGTAATTCTTACCTTTCCTGCGTCACTTGGTATCTAAGCTTGAGGGTTGTCCTTGTGGAGATTGGATCATGTAGAACCCTAATTTGGATTTGGTTGTAGGGTGGCAGATCCGCAAATTTGACCTATAACTTGCAAAGGGTTATGATCTTGCAGGAACCTAATTTATAAAGATGGTTTGTGGTAGGGGAAATAATTTTGATAATGCTATTTTGAATCAATTGAGAGAAATTATAGCCAGATTAGATGTTGTGTAGACACCCCAGAGGAGAGGAGCACATCTTGATGATGTAAGTGATGATGAAGCAGCAGCGCCAAACCCTAATCAAGAACTTGAAGAAGACCAAGATGAAGCAAGACTGTTGAGAGTATTGTCTAGAGTGAATTCAAAGACTACTATAGAAGTTGTTTCTTATGATGGAAAATTGGACACCAATGCTATGTTGGATTTGATCTCTGATATGGAGAGGTTCTTTGAGTATGAAAACACTCCTGATAATAGAAAGGTGAAGATTGCAATCACTAGGCTAAAAGGTCATGCATCTATATCATGGGAGAACTTGCAAACTGATAGACAAAGGAGAGGAAAGGAGAAGATCAAAACTTGGCCAAAGATGGTGAAAAAAGTAAAGAACAAATTCCTTCCTATTGATTACCAAGTTACCTTGTTGAGAAAGATGCAAAATTTTAAACAAAAGGACATGACTGTAAAATAATATACTGAGGAATTCTATAGAGTAGACATCAAATCTGGACATGTGGATGATGATGTTGAAAAAATTGCAAGGTACATTAATGGATTGAGATCTAGAATACAAGATGAGATAAGTTTTGTGAAGTTGGAAAGTGCAGAAGAAGCATATCAATATGCCTTGAAAGCTCAGGAGATCTTGACAAAGAAGCACGAACAAATATAAAGAGGTAGAGGTGGTAGATTCTAGAGGGGTAGAGGAAGATCTTATAGAGAAAGTGGCAAATCTGATAGTTCTATGTAGGATAAAGGTAAATCTAAATGGAAGAATGATGACAAAGGAAAGACTGAATGGAAAAGTGGTAATTCTTACCAAGGAGGCACTAATTCTTACTAAGGAAGAGGTAATTCTTATTCTAGAGGTGGATTTCATGGTAATTGTTTTAGATGTGGTAAAGAGGGAAATAGATTTTTTGAATGTAGATCCTCTAAAAGTAGACAAGGTAACAGAAATGCTATGATTCAAGAAGATGATGAGGGTTCATCAAGTGGACCTGAGGTTGGAGAAAATTTAATGGTGAGAAGAACCTTATGTAATAAGGGAGGTGATGAGGAACCTATTTTAAGGAGAAGTCTTTTCAAGGCAAGATGTAAGATGGTTGGAAAATGTTGCAAAGTGATCATTGACAGTGGAAGTTCTACAAATCTAACATCAGAAGAGCTAGCTAAAAAGTTGCAGTTGTAGAGGCTAAAACATCCCAAACCTTGTCATGTTTCATGGATCAAATATGAGCATAAGATCTTGGTAAGTGAGTGATGCCTTGTCAAGTTCAAAATTGGAGATTACTTTGATGAAGTTTTGTGTGATATTATGCCCATGGATTGTTGTCATATTTTGTTGGGTAGACCTTGGCAATATGATAGATATGTTATACATGATTGAAGATTGAATCAATATACTCTTTGGGTAAATGGGAAGAAAAAAACATTGTTGCCTTTGATCAAATGTCCAGATGAGGTTAATTATACTACTATAAAAATTTGCATGGTTAATGGGAAACAATTTGAAAAGGAAATGAAAAAGAATCAAGTCTATTTTTCTATAATTCCAAGATAACTAAGTTTTGTCAATGGAGACCGAGTGCCAAAAAACAATGTTAACTGAGTTCCAGTCAGTAGTGACCGAGTGACAGATGGTAGTATTGACCAAGTGCCAGGAGAAATTGTAGAGTTGCTAAATGAGCATAAAGGCATTATTGTTGAAGATATTCCTGATAGTTTACCCCCTATGAGAAGTATAAGTCATTGTATGGATCTAATCCTTGGAGCTAGTTTGCCAAACAAAGCACCATATAGATTGACACCTGCAGAGAATGATGAACTTAATAGACAAGTGCATGAGTTGTTGTAGAGAGGTTTGATTAGAGAAAGCTTGAGTCCATGTGTTGTACCTATTGTATTAGCACCTAAAAAGAATGGAGAATGGAGAATGTGTATTGATTTTAGAGCTATTAACAAGACAACAATGAAATAGAAGTTTCCTATGCCAAGGATCGATGACATAATGAATTGTTTGAGTGGAGAGAAGTATTTTACCAAAATTTATTTGAAGAGTGGATCAAAATCAAAGAAAGTGATGAATGGAAGAATGCTTTCAAGACAAAAGATGGTTTGTATGAATGGTTGGTTATGCCTTTTGGTTTGACTAATGCACCTAGTACATTCATGAGGTTGATGAATAAAGTTCTGGAAAGATTCTTGGGTAAGGTTTTGATTGTTTATTTGGATGATATTCTAATATTCAGCAAGACTAAGGAAGAAAATCTTGAGCATATTAGACAAGTATTGTAGAGGTTGAAAGAGGAAAAGTTGCTGATTAATTTGAAAAAGTGTTCTTTTATGTAAGAGGAGATTGTGTATTTGGGATTTTTGATTTCAACTAATGGTTTGAAGATGGATCTTAAGAAGGTTAAAGCAATTTTGGAATGGCCTACACCTTAGAATGTGAGTGAGGTAAGATCATTTCATGGTTTGGCTAGTTTCTACAGAAAGTTTATAAAGAATTTTAGTTTTTATTGTAATGCTATGACTGAAACAATGAGGGGAGATAAAAAGGAATTCAAGTGGACACATGGAGCTAATAAGAGTTTTGAGACTTTGAAACAAAAGATTGCTGAATTACCTATATTGGCTTGACCTAATTTCAACAAAGTATTTCAAGTTGAATGTGATGCAAGTGGTAATGCAATAGGAGTTGCATTAAGTCAAGAAGGTAAGCCAGTTGCTTTCTTTAGTGAAAAGTTGAATGATGCTAAAAGGAAATATTCTGTGTATGATCAAGAGTTTTATGCTATTGTTCAAGCAATGAAGAAGTGGAGACATTATTTGATGCCTAAGGAGTTTTTGTTGTATACTAATCATAAAGATTTACAATACTTAGGAAGTCAACATAAATTGAATCAAAGACATACAAAGTGGGTTGAGTATTTGCAGAGTTTTACATTTGTGATCAAGCATAAGAGTGGAGTTACTAACAAAGTTGTTGATGCATTGAGTAGAAGATGTTCTTTGTTGACTAAACTGAAGGTTGAAGTTCTTGGTTTTGATGAGATGAAAGAGTTATATGATGCTGATCTTGATTTTTCTTAGGCATGGAGAGAGTGCAAAACACCAAATTTGACAAATCACATAAGTAAGTATGATGAGTATTTCATTCAAGAAGGTATGTTGTTCAAAGGTATTTAGTTTCGTATTCCTAGAATTCCTATGAGGTTGAATTTGATTAAGGAAAAGCATAGTAGTGGATTAGCTAGACATTTTCTAATTGATAAGACATTGAGTTTGCTGAAAGAGAAGTATTATTGGCCACAAATGTATAAGGATGTTAAATTTTTTTTAAAGAGTTTTGGAGTTTGTTAAGTTGTAAAGGGAGTGAGTCAAACTACTAGTTTGTATACACCTATTACTATTCTTGAGAAACCTTGGACTAATATCAGTTTGGATTTTGTTCTTGGATTACCTAAAATAGTGAAAAGGTATGATTCCATATTTGTTGTAGTGGACAGATTTTCTAAGATGGCTCATTTAATACCATGTAAAAAGGCATCAGATGCTGAGCATGTTGCTAAAATTTTCTTTAAAGAGATAGTGAGATTGCATGGATTACCAAGAAGCATTATTTCAAATAGAGACAATAAGTTTGTTGGTTATTTTTGGAAGACTTTGTGGAAGAAGATGGGTACTTAGTTGAAGTTTAGTTCTACATTCCATTCACAAAAAAATGGATAGACAGAGGTTGTGAATAGAAGCTTGGGAAATTTGCTGAGGTGTTTAGTTGGGAATAAGCCAAGTAATTGGGAGATGGTATTGGCACAAGCTAAATTTTCATATAATAATTCTATGAATAGGAGTATAGGGAAGACACCTTTTGAGATTGTTAATAGAATACATCCTAGAGGTATATTAGATTTGAGAGACATTGTTGGTGAAGAAAAGAAAAGTGCTACAGGAGAAGAATTTGCTGACTTTATGGAGTCTTTGCATAAGGAAGTGAAGTTGAGGTTGGAAAAAAGCAATCAGAAGTATAAGGAGAATGCTTATCAATCTAGAAGACACCATGATTTTCAAGTTGGTGATGGGGTGATGGTTCATCTAAGAAAAGGAAGATTCCTAGTTGGAACATATATTAAGCTAAAGATGAAGAAATTTGGACCTTGTAAGATTTTTAAGAAGTTTGATAGTGGTAATGCTTATGAAGTTGAGTTACCTGATGACATGGATATATCTTCTATATTTAATATTTTTGATTTGTATAAGTATGATGAGTCAAAGGATGGAGTTTTTATACTAGATGATTATCCTAGGAGGTAGATTGAGGAAGTTGAACAGATATTGGATCAGAAAGTTGGCAAGAGTACAAGAGGAAAAGATTACTATGAATACTTGGTGGAGTGGAAGAATAGACCTATTGAAGATGCTTCATGAATTTCTCAATCTGAGTTCGATTCGACTTAGGTTGGGACATCTCAATGATTCAAGAGAATCATTTCTTTCAACCTTGATTGTCTAATGTAGGAGCATCCTGGGTTGCCTTGTTATCCTGCTCATTTTTGTTCATTGTACAGTTGGTGCCATGTTACCTAGTGTACGCTAAGTGCCAATTTTGGGAAGCTTTCTTTTGTCAAGTAATCTATGTCTGGTTCCTATTTGGGCCAACTTTGCTTGCATTTAATTTTGGTATAGGTAGCTATATTTGCTAAGAGCCGACTTGTGTCTTCTCTATGTTCTAGAATGTTTTGTAAGCCATTTTGTCAAGTATAAATAGAGAGTTTAGGCTTAGAGTTAAGTAAGTGGGAGAGAGAGAAGATTAGAGAGAAAAATTGAAAGTGTGAATTTGTAGTTGGATTTTTGAATGTGAATGTATTTGTAATTGGTCGTAACCTAGAAGTCCTCACAGCTGGGCATGTATGAAGATATTTTTATGAATGAATAATAGTAATTCACTCTTCTTGCTCCTTTGGTTGTTGTTCTTAGTGTTCATTTCCATTGTGTTAGCTCTTGCAGGGTGGTTTGGATAGCTAGGTGATCCTTTGGGCCCTAGCAATTCTTCCCTTGCTTGTGTTTGACCTTCTCATTTTGGAGGATTTCTAGGTGATCAAATATTGTGTCATCTACTTTCATGCAGTCTTTTACTTTCATGTTATTTAGATATGTTTAATGCATGTATTGATTTGAGTTAAAAGTTTTATTGGTTAAAGTTTGATACTTCTAATTCACCCTCCCCCTCCCTCCCCAAAAGTATACTTCCCACTTGTAAATTTCAATAATTGGTATCAAAGCTAAGTTCTCACCAAGAGAAGCTTTAAAACTTGGAGAAAATATTCAAAGATGGAGATTTACAAGCTTGGGAAAATTATAGAGAACAAAAAGATTGAAATACATCTCATTCCACATTCTTTGGAAGAAGCTAGGGAGGAGAAGTGAGTTTTTTGTTGGAATTTACAAGTGGGAAGTATACTTCTGAGGGGGTGGGGGTGAATCAAAAATACTATGCTTTAACCAATAAAACTTTTAACAACCATCAACACATGCATGAAACATATTGAAATAATACAAAAATTAAAGCATGCATGAAAATATTTGACACCATATTAGATCACCCAAAAGCCCTCCAAAATGAGAAGGTAAAATTGAGGCGGGGATGACACCAACAACTTACTATTGCAGTAATAATGTAACTTATTGAGGTTATAATGTTTAACCATAAAAAATGGTCTACCCTATGAGAGGTCTTCCTTGTTAAAGGCTTTTATAACCTATTAGAAGTGTACCTATCAAAAGTATTTACAAGAAATTCACTTCGAATGCCACCCCATTAAAGGATTTATACAATGGTTGTTAAACCAACCTAAGTCCTTAAGATTTCATTCTACTAATGCAATTATTAGAGAGTATAGTAGAATGTTTGACTTGATTACTTACAATTTGATATTAATGATTCCCAATCACTATTCAATCCAATATGATCCTTACTGATATGATATGAAGCTATTTGTAATGCTGATACTTTGTTCTACTAACTGATCTTGCATTTCGTCTATTCTACTAAGTTACCTTGAATGCCCTCTTATTACTTCACCCCTTTTATCCTTATATTCTTCTCTCACATTCATCATATTCCTCTCTTTGTATTATGGGGGTTCGACCTCCTTAAAAAAAATTCATGACTTAGGGTTAGGTATGAATCTATGGCTGAGATTCACCCTCTTTGCATCTTTAACATTTTGTTTTTCTAATTTTTTGCATGTTGATTACATAGGGAATCAAATAGATTTGATATTACCTCTAAGCTTTGATATTTGTCCATTAGCTATCATGCAAGATGGTTTACATCTTAGCTTGTTAAGGCACAAACTCTTATGTTAATAATGTGTTACTCAAGACTTGATAAAATTGTTGCTCTGTACATACTAAAATTCTATCTAGCTCGACACCTAAATATGCTTGACATCTATTGTTCACTCGGTACATATACTCACTAAACATTGTCTATTTTCTTGACACCTAAGTGACTCAATACTTACTCTATTCATAACTCGACACCTATTGCAACTTAACACTTGTATATATGTTGCTAGCTAAGCATGAACTTAGAAAATAGCTTAATTGTGTTGACACCAAATTTTCAAAACCATTATGAGATCAAAAATCCCCCACTTGACATGAGTGTCAAAAAGACTTAACTAAACATGATGAGTCTATCTCCGTTGAGTATAATATAACTATTGTTTGGCATATACACAAAACTTCAAAATTGTTCAAAATTTTGATAAGGATTATATACCTGAAAATCTTTACATCTCCCCCTGAGTTGATGTGCCTTTTCTATATCCAAGATTTCTCTTAGTAGATCTACCTCATGCTGATTCATTCTTTATTTGATGTTCTCTATTTCTTTTCTTTTTTTGTTTACTTGACCCTTTTTATTCTCTTTTCTCTATATTTTTTGGCTTTCTCTTTTACATGTCTCCCCTTCTAGATTAAGTCTCCTTTTGGCCTTTTGATTTATCTCCCCCTTTTTGACACTTATGTTAAAGGGTCTATACTCTAACAGAGTATTTTTCCAAGAAGGTTTTGTTCACTTCCATTAGAATTCTTAGAGTGACATCTCAGTTTAGTATTACAACTTCTAGGGATTTATTTCATTATTTTGTCTCTACTACAAGGTGAACTAAGCCATTTAATATGGAAAGATTTGGATTTTTCTTCAATACACTTTCTATATAGGCTAGTTCTTTTTGTAGAACCTCCATGTGAGGGGTTAGGGTGGGTTGTATTTGAACTAATTTGGCTCTAGTATTAGCCTCATCTACTATCAATACAACTAGTTCCTTCTGTGCGTGAAGAATTGTATGAAAGTGTCTCTCACTTTGAGCTAGATCTTTTGGTAATCGCATGCTAGATATTTTCAAATTTCTTTCCAAGCTCATTATTATCTAGCTAGTTTTTTGTGTGAAGATAGTTAGATCACACAAATTTGTGTATAATGAGAATATATTCTCAAGTACTTTCTTCACCTTTTCTATCTTATTTTCTAGCTATACCTGTGATAGTGTTATTTCACTGGATATCTTCTCATTTACCTTTTCTTGAAATTTCTTCTCAGACCATTTCATAAGTTTTGCAATGGTGTCATGGTCTTCACTTTGCACGTAGTCCACTATTTCTAAGAGTTGCTCCAAAATGGGCTTTTTTTTATCAGGTGATTGCTAGCTAAAGGCATCTAAGATTATGTCCTTAATCTCTAATAATTATTGCTTTTGTTTATACTCATTTTTGAGTATCTCATATTTCTTCTTCCTTTGTAATGCCTTTGCATTAGATTTATTTTTCAAGAGTAATTTTTTCATAGTCATATTTTGGAATGACTATTTCCATATCCAATGTAGGGTCTCCATAGTGAATTGTGATTTTAACTTTTGTGGAGCTTGAGCCCAATGTAGAGATTTGTAGTGGTATATCATCAATGCTGAACTTCTGACGCATTCTTGTAGGTGTCCTAGTGGTTGGAAAATTTACCAAAGTTTGAATTTCTTCCTACTTCTTTTCCTTTGGAATTTCCTTGTCCTCTTCTAATTTATCTTTATCAATCACAATTATCTATGGTGGTGAATCTTGTCTTTGTGCAATAGAGGTAGAAGTTTCCATCTATCTTGCTTGTTCTTGTGTAGGCTCTTTGTCCTCTACAGTCTAAGTCTTATGTTTAATTATCAAGATTTTAACTATGGTATCAACCTTTGTAGATGTTTCTATTGATTTTTTCAATATAGGTTGTCCACTTGTAGTTGTAGGGATGTCAGAATGTGGTTCTTGTGTTTTCACCTTGTCCCTTGTCAAATTAGGTACAACTTTCTACAACTCATCTATGCTGACCAATACAGGATTATTGCATAATTGTGCTTGTAATGTAGATTGGACTAGGAATTTATTGAGATCTTCTACATTCAATGGATTGATGTTTTGACCAAAGTTTTTATGAATATCCTTTACTACTATTGTATCTATAGGTGTAGATGTGTCATGTGGAGGGCTCAGGGGTGGCAGTTGTGTGTCTAGCACACTCTATTCTATTTTCTACTCTTTAGCTATTGCCACTTCATCTTTTCCTTGTTTTGTCTCCTCCACTGTGTTGTTCCTTTCTCTTTCTCTATTTCTTCTTATTTTTCATTTTCCTTATCTTCCTCATTATTCTTTCTCTCAAAGCAATCTTCTTCTCCTAGTTTCACAATTGTCAAACCATACATCAACTTCCATACCTTAGTGGATTTATTAACGATATCCTCAATGTTGTTTTGGAGAATGCTGGAGACTCTATATTTGGGAGTGAATTTTCTCCCATGCTTCTTACTAGCCTTCATAATATGTTCCTTTTTTATTTCTAGCATAACTCGAGCTAAGGTAGATTCCCTTAGTTCTTTCTCCATGTTAAGGCAATAGTGACATTTATTTTCAATAAGAGAATATAAATCTTTAGGTATTGGATTGTCAAGTACAAGTGGGGTGTTCTTGAACATAGCCATCATGGTATAAACTAATTCCTCAAACATTTTTTTCTCTTCCCTACTTAACTTATTGAAATCAATGTTCTTCAAGCCACTTAAGTCTGCATTATGTTTAACATTATCCCAATTTTTTTGTAAATCAGATTTTAATGCATCACTTACCACTCTAAATTGGCTTGTGTCTTCTAACTTAGTCCTTTCTTCATCAGAGTTAGGTTGAGGAACATATTTTCTTCTTAATCTCTTCTTTTTTGGTCCTTGTTTCTCAATATCCTTCTTATTCTCTTTGGCCTTCTCCTTGCCCTTTTGTATTGTGGCACTTCTAATTGCTCTTGTAGTGGGCTTCATAGCACTTGGCTGAGCAGCCTTCTTCTTCTGTCTATACTATAGGTTGTGTTGTTGCCTTCCTTTTCTTGTGCTCTAGTTTGGTTTGTGATTCCTTAACTTATTCCTCCTTGAAACCTCTTTCTCTTCATCCTCACCAATTCCTTGTGTCAAGGCAAGTGCTCTTGACCTTCTTCTTCTTCTTCTTCTTCATTTTATTCTTCATCATCCCCTTCACCTTCTGTAGTTCCAACTTATCCTTCTTTTTCAATATAGATGTTTTCTATGTCAATTTTTGATCTAACAACATCATAAGTCCCAAAAGGTTTTTTTCTTTTATCAATTTTCTCTCCAAGCAAAGCTATGATTGTTGTTGATGCCTCATTAATGTTTATCTCATACTCTAATGGCCTTAGCCATCTAATTCTTGGTATAGCTACTTGGATATAAGTATAATCAAAGTCAACTAGAAAGAAAATATCATTTATGTGTTTATCTACTAGGGAAACTAGAATTTTGAGCCTTTTCTTCATAGACTTCTTAAAGTCCTCAAAATAGCTTGTCATTATGGTTTCAAAAATGGCTCCCATATGTTCTATGTACTCATTTATCTGTACAATAGCTAACCTATTTGTCTTCCAACCTATAAAAGAATGTACATATCAAAATGGAACCAAACTTACACTGAACACTTTTTGATCTTTTGATTGCTCCCAAATTCTCCATTATTTGTTGTAGTTACAATTTTTCTAGATCACACGTGTGATCTTTCTTTACAATTTTATAACCTAAATCCATTGTAATACATGACACACTATTCAATTGGCTTGACTCATAAAACTTGTGTGATATGACCCCTACTGCAAAATCTATGAGCCGATCTTTGATGGTTTCTATGGTCATACCCCTCTTATTCCAATTTGCCCTAGTGTTCTTTTCAATGACTTCCTTGGAGTCACTTCTCAAGGTCTTTGTTTGATCTAGGGTTGGATAACCTATGACCCTATGTATGATTCTCTTCATCAATTTGATAGGCCCTCCTTCCAACCATAAGCATTCATCATGGATTCTACTCAACACTCTCTTTATTCACTCTATCTTGAAGACCGTGGGAAAATCTAGGACATGCATTAGTCCCTTTCTCTTAGCAATGCTAAATTCTTCTTTGATTATTCCATTCTCATACAAGTTTTTATATGCCTCACATATCTCCATTTCACTAGTCCCTCCAACTTTGTAGTTGTAACACTTCTTAACATCGACAACCTTTGGTGGAATGATGGATTATGCCCCTGCTAGGTTATTCTTATATATAACCTTAGGTATTGGCTTAAAATATAGTTGTGTAACTTCCTTGCTATCTAACTTGACTTTGAATGGTTCCTTTTCTTTAGGGTTCCTTGAGCTAGAAGCCAATTTTGCTAACTATGGTTTTGGCAATTTTAAAATAGTGTAGCTCGGCAGTTGAGAAATACCTTTGAATTGATGAAATCATGCTAAATCACTACTAGAATCTACTCAAGTTATTTTTCATTTCTTGAAATCACTTCTTCACTTTGTTAGCTCTTCACTTTATGTTTGTAGTGACAAGAAATGATTAAAAAAATGACCTTATGCCCTTCACTACACATCATTTAATGCTTAGTGCTTATATAGCTAGACACTTTCTTTGTATGAAATTTTTTCTTTATTTGGCATTAACTAACATTTTTTTTCTCAATAAAAACTACTCACTTGGCTTCAACTAGTCTTGGCTGATAACTCAACACACACTTGGATTTTACTTGGCAGCTGAAGAAGACTTGTCACAATTGGTAGTAGGATGAAAACTTGATGTTTTAACCTTGCATCTTTATTCACGCTGATTTATTATTTTTACTATTAACTTCTTTTGGAATTGATGTATTATAAGGAATTAAATTTTAGTCCCTCATACCTTCTTTTGCTAAGTTGGATGAAGTGTGACCACTTGACCTATTACGTGAAGTGATCCCTTTATTAGATGTGTTGCTTCCATCTCTTCTCTTCCATGTCTTATTCATCTCTCCTCTAATATGTTCAACATCTACTTTCCCTTTTCCTTTGTTGAACTCAGAGTTGGGTGCCTTTGACCTTGTTGGACAATACTTGATGATATGGAAAGTCTTTAGGCAATTGAAACAAATGATTTGACTTAACCATCTACTGTAGTTAGTAGTGAAATGTGTTCTTATGTAATTCTTAGGAATGTGCCCATACTCTTGAAAATAGTGATAGCTTTGCCTAGCATTTTGGTCCCAATTGTAGTGAAGTTCATGACTTTTTGTCTTTGTTGGACTGTTTGGTGACCACATAGGCTTAGACTTGCATTCAAAGGCTCTATGTCCATACTTCTAAAAATTGTAGTAGTAACCTAAAAATCTTAGTGTCTTGATGGTTCTACTCCTATAGTCATGTGCGTGATGTACTTGCTAAAATTGCACTTGTGATAGTAACCCATGTTTTTAGGTTTTTCATTCTGATCAACATTCTTATTCCTATACACATTAGTAGTATGTCCTTTCTTACCACAAAAATGACAATTGGGTTTGGAATTCTTACCTTTGTCATTCTTTTGTTTAGTAGTATTGGATGATGCTACTTCTTTAGTACTAGTATAGCCTAGTCCTGATGTGTCATTGATGGATCTAGGGGATTTTAGTAGTTTCTCAAAGTACTTGATGGCTTCATTGGGCTTGTTGAAGCTCTCTCTCTCTCTCTCTCTCTCTCTCTCTCTCTCTCTCTCTCTCTCTCTCTCTCTCTCTCTCTCTCTCTCTCTCTCTCTCTTAGATCATTTTTGCAGTTGTTCATTCTGCAACTTTAGTGTGTTGAATTCAATGTCTTTGACATTTAGCTCATCATGAGCATTCATCATTTGACTCAGGGTATCCAATTACATGTTGGATGTTCTAGCAAGCTTAATTGACTTCTCTTCTAGCTTTTTGGATAATTTTCTCTTGTCATCTTTTATCATAGACTATTCTTCAATGGCTCTCTTCTTCTAGTCAGTCAATTCACATAGTATCATGGCTTGTGATCCTTGTACAATCTTGAGAGTTCTAATTGCTTCTACTTGAGTTATGTTCTTCTCCATTAGGTATGCTATTGCTACATCAAACTCCTTTGAGTCTCCATTTACAAATACTTTAGTGGTCTTAATCTCCTTTTATTGTGTATCATTCTTAGCTATGGCAATGTAGTTTCTTCTCTTCAAGGATTTCCTCAGTTCCTCCCTAGCTTCTTCTAGATGATGTAGAATGAGATGTATTTCAATCTCCTAGTTCTCTATAATCTTCCCAAGCTTGTAGACCTCCATGTCTAGATCTTGTATTCAAATGTAAGGCTTCTCCTAATGAGAAATTATCTTTGATACCAATTTTTGGAATTTACAAGTGGGAAGTATACTTTTTTTTTTTGAGGGGGGGGGAGGGGGGGAGGGTGGTGGATCAGAAGTACTAATCTTTAACAACTAAAACTTTTATCAACCACCAAAACATGCATCAAACATATTGAAATGACATAAAAGTAAAAGCATGCATGAAAATATTTGACACCATATTTGACCACCCAGAAACCCTCCAAAATGAGAAGGTAAAACTAGGGTGGAGATGACACCCACAACTTACTACTACAACAATAATGTAACTTATCATGGTTAGAATGGTTTTCCATATGAAATTCATGCTCTATTAAAGGCTTTTACACCCTATTAGAAGTGTACCTATCTAACGGATTTACAAGACATTCACATAGAATGCCACCCTATTAAAGGATTTATATGATGGTTGTTAAAGCAACCTAAATCCATAGGATTTCATTCTTCTAATACAATTGTTTGAGAGTATAGTAGAATGTTTGAGCTAATCACTTAAAATCTAATATTGCTAATTTGAGATCACTATTTAATCTAATTTGATCCTTACTAATTTGATATGGAGCTATTTGTAGTACTAATACTCTGTTCTGCTACTTGATCTTGCAATTCCTCTATTTTGCTAAGTCACCTTGCATGTTGTCTTGTTGCTTCACCCCTTTACTCCTATTCTTCACTCACATGCATCATATTCCTCTATCTAAATTATGTGTCTTCAACCTCCTTAAGATGTTTTTGTTACTTAGGGGTAGGTATAAATCTATGGCTGAGATTCATCCTTTTTCCTCTTTAACATTTCATTTCTCTCATTAGTCACATGTTGATGACATAGGGAATCAAATAGATTTGATATCATCTCTAAGCTTTTAGATCTATCTATTAGTTGGCATGCAAAGCAGTTTACATCTTAGTTTTTGAAGGCACAATCTCTTATGTTGATACTGTGTTACTCAACACTCGATAAAACTATTGTTGGACACATACTAAAATATCATCTAGCTTAGCAGCTGAATATGCTCAACATCTATTGTTCACTCAACACATGTGCTCACTTGGTGCTATCTATTTTCTTGGCAGCTGAGTGATTTGACAATTACTCTATTTCTAACTCAACACCCATTGCAACTTGACACTTGTATATAATATACTCAACATATGTTTCTAGCTCGGCATGAACTTAACAAATAGCTTAAGTGTGTTGAAACTCAATTGTCAAAACCATTTTGAGATCAACATTTATATTATCCATTCTATGTGACAAAATATATGATCCATGTGGTCAACTAAATTGCATCAAAGGACAATGTGAAACATGTGCTAAATTAGCTCCATTTCCTTTGTAAATTGAAATTATTGATGTAACAAAAAAATTGAATTGAAAAAGTTACAACTATGTGAAGAATGAAACATAGTTGGAAAATGTTGAAGAGGAGTTATCTATTGTAACATTAATGGATATATTTAAGTATTTGATTCAACCTTATATTCATCACACATTTTTTGCAAAGTGTCAAGCACAACATTTTAAAACTTTGAGAGATAACTTTCACTTGGAAAAATTGCATTAGTCATTGATTTAGTAAAGAAATATTCCTTTTTTATCATAAGGACATTCAATCAGTCTTTTTTTTCTAGCAAGTAACTCTTATGGTGAATGTTTGTTATAGACATGCATAGTTAGATTTGGATGATGTTTAGAGTACACTTGAAGCACGAGTCATTAAAAAAAAATTCACTTTTATATAAGTGATGATAAAGAACATGACACTCACTATGTAGAACATTGTTTCAATATCTTCTTTTCTTATTTGAAAGAAAGAGACATAAATATTGATAAACATTATATTTGGTATGATGAATGTATCGTATAGTTTAAATCATCTAGACCATTTTATGCATTATGTAGATATCATCGTAATGGGAATATAAAACACATATGGAATTTCTTTGAGAGTGAGCATGGAAAAGGTTTACATGATGGTGTTGGAGCTTGCATCAGATGTGCACTGAAAAAGTATCAAATGAATTATCAAGGAGTTTGTATAGATGTTGTTGAATGGTGTAACACACATTTTACATTAGACAAGGTTGAGAAATCTTCAAGAATGACTCAACAAGTACCATATAAGATCTTTTGGGAGATAGCAGGTATGGGTGTATACATTCATTTACATTTTATGTGATTAAGTTTTAAAATTTATTTTTAAAATTTTATCTTAATTCATTACAGTTTAAATTTAATTTTTCTATATTTTCAATGTAATGAACTTTTAGGTGTTAATAGAAAAAATATGCAAGGTTGCAAGAGGATAGAGAAGAGATGTTCCATATATTCAATCATAAGTATAGATAATCATAATTGGACATTGAAGACAATAGAATACTCATGCTTTTGTAATATTTCCATTGACGAAGACTATCAAGAATGCATCAATCACACATGTGGATATACAAGTGCATAGATTTTGGTACCACTTGATATTATGGATGAATTTGATAAAGATGATGAAATTTTGATGGTATTCCATTGATTTTTGATGATTATAATCATATCTCTGAATTGGTAAAAGTGGGTAAGTATCATCAAAATTAATCTCAACTTGCCAATTAATCTCAACTTGTTTTTCAATTATCAATGAAATTCCTTA
>CM053789.1:240234259-240419259 GCA_028749045.1 Cupressus sempervirens | reverse complement strand
TTAGTATAATGACCATGTGCAACTAAGAAATGAGGATAGATCATACTAGTGACAATAAGATCTCTACATCGTATCACTTGGTAGCCTCTCACCTTGCCTTGTGTACCCTCATATGATGGAAAAAAATCTCATTTCATGACTTCTTTGGGGGCCACCCTCTTGACATCATCATAGATCAATCTCCTAAAATCTTAGCTCTAAGATCCTTAGATATGATAGGTAATACATGAGGGGTAAATGAATGATGAGCTTTAAATCTAGTAGTGAGATCTTGTAGAGTCCTACATATGATGGAACACATGTTTCTACATAAACTATCATTAGAGGACAATATAGACTTCTCTATTCTAATAATCTCCTACTTTGCAAATGTAAATAATGCATCACTATCAATGCATGGAGGTGTCATAGCGAGAGCCACACAATGACCTCCAACAAGAGTTGCACCATGAGTCATACCAAGACCTACACTACAAGTCACACGAGGAGCTACATGAGGAGCTACAATACAAGCCATGCGAAGAGCTATAGTAGGAGCCACACCAAGAGCTACAACACAAGCTCCACCACGAGCCTCAACACGAGCCACACCATGAGTGCCACCATGAGAAGCACCATGAGCTACACCATGAACTAAAATAGGAGCCATGGCATGAGCTACAAGATGAGATGTAGCAAGAGCCACAATAGGAGCTATAGTAGGAAAAGTAGAAAGAGGATTCACAGCAAGAACCTCATCACTATCAGGCTAATGAGTAGGCTAATCTATGAAGTCATATCTACAATTATGGAGCTAATATATATTATGCATACACATATATACATGTAGTCTAGTACACAAATTTTTATTTAAAAGATATGTAATCGTACATCATCTAATCTACACATCAATAAATCATACATGAGAGTTACAGTTAGGGTAGGATTAGGGTTTGAGTTTTTAGTTAGGATTAGATTAGGGTTTGATTTCTAGGGTTATTGTTAGATTAGGGTTATGACTCTAGTGTTAGACTAAGGTTTGAGTTAGGGTTTGAGATTGTGTTAGGGTTAGATTAGGGTTTGATTTTGAGTTAGGATTACTATTAAAGATTAGGGTTTGAGTTCTAGGGTTACAATTTTGTAATTAGATTAGGGCTTGGTTAGGGTTAGATTAGGGTTAGATTTTTAGGGTTAGATTAAGGTTGGAGTTAGGGTTAGATTAGTGTTTGAGTGAGGGTTAGGGTTAGATTTTTTAAGTTAGGGTTAGATAAGGGGTATGGTTCTAGGGTTAGATTAGGGTTTCAATTAGGGTTAGGGTTAGGATTTTCTAATTGGTGTTAGATTAGGATTCTAAAATTTGAGTTAGGGTTAGAAATTAGGCCTTGAGTTTGAGCTAGGGTTAGATTAGGGTTATAGTTAAAGATTAGGGTTTGAGTTCTAAGGTTTGGGTTAGATAGGGTTATAGTTAGGGTTAGATTAGGGGTTTAGTTAGGGTTAGGTTTAGATTAGGGTTAGAAATTAGGGTTTGATTTTGAGTTAGGGTTAGATTAGAGTTTGAGTTAGGGTTAGGGTTAGGGTTAGGGTTCAAGATAGAGTCCTAATATTGCCTAATTTTCCAGACTAATGTTTTTCTAATATTTTCTAATGTTTCTTCTAATATTTTATAATTTTTTTTCAAATAATTTACTAAATTTGTTTCTAGAGATTTTTTTTTAAATATTTGATAATGTTTTTTAATATTTGATAATATTTTTCTAATATTTTACAATATTTGCTTTCTAATATTTTCTATTATTTTCTTATATTTTTCTAATATCTTCTATACTAATATTTTCAAAATATTTTCTAATGTTTTTGTAATATAAATGTTATATTTTTTTCTAATAATTTTGTAATAAAATTAATATTTTTCTAAATTTGTTTCCTAATGTTGTACTAATACTTTTCTAAAATTCTCAACTAATATTTTGTAATGTTTTTCTAATATTCTACACTACTATTTTTCTAATATTTTCTAAAATAATCCTTTTAAAAACATTTTCTAATTTTATTCTAATATAAATATAAAGTTTTTTCTAATGTTTTTCTAACAAAGCTAATATATTTCTAAATTTGTTTCTTAATGTTATACTAATATTTTTCTAATATTCTAGATTAATGTTTTTTAATATTTTATAATTCATTTCTAATATTCTACATTATTATTTTTAAAATATTTTATAATGTATTTATAATATTTTGTAATATTTTTCTCATTTTTTTTTGAATATTTTCTAGACTAATGTTTAAAAAAATATTTTCTAATGTTTTTCTAATGTAAATGCAATTTTTTTCTAATGTTTTTCTAATAAAACTAATTTTTTTCTAAATTTGTTTCCTAATGTTATAGGGATATTTTTCTAATATTCTAGATTAACATTTTTAAAATACTTTTTAGTGTTTTTCTAATATTCTAGAGTAATGCTTTTAAATAATTTCTAATGTATTTTCTAAGAAGACTCATATAACTACCAAATACCAAAAAATTAAAAATATAAATGATAAATTAATAGAATTAACTGACATAAATAGATAATAAAAATAATAAATTAACATAAGGAAAATATTCTTTGAATACATAAAAAATATTAAAGTTATTTAATTAATAAGATATAAACATGTTTAAAATAGTGCAATGACTAAAATTTGGAGGAGAATGATGCAAAGTGATTCAACTTGCTCAACAATCCAATATGTTTGATCCAACATCTAAAATAAATTCACCTTATCAAAAAAATGAACAAGAAAAGTGCAAAATGGGGGTATTAATCTCAAAATCGCTGTACTTTTATATTCAGGTGAACATATTTGTTGGTCATGTTCATGTGAACATATAATTCTTTTATGTTAACATGAACATATTTACTATGTTCGCGCAAACATAGGTAAAATGGAATTTGGAAATTTTTCATCGTTTCACGATTTTCTTTGTGCCATGCATGTGGTACCCAATATTGTGGGATCACCCTACTACATATTTAAGGATAATAGGAATGGAAAACTTGATGAAAACATTGATGAAGGTATATTCCTAGGATATTCCACTAAGAGTAAAGCATAGAAGTGTTTGAACTCTAATACTAACAAAGATGTGGAAAGCACAAATGAGAAAGTTGATGAGTTTATAGAGAAAAATGAAGTTGAATGCAAAAAATTAATTTTAATATTATATCTCATTCATTTATGTGAAATATGATGCTCCATGAACTACTATATTATATAAGGAAATCAAGATACAAATCATGAGCACATAGAGAAGGCCAAGGTGCAAAAATTGGTTGTTGAGTAGTGGAGAGTAAGTGTCAAGAAATAGAGAGATGATGCTAAGTCGTAGACATACAATGCCAACTATCACACTTGAAATACTAAGAACATAGAATCTAAACTATAACTTGAACAACCAAGAATTAATGACCTTTAGACTAATTTTTAAGATGAACCTATTGAAGAAATTCAAAGGGGACCACTTGTAATACACAAGCATGTAAGGAGACATCACCAACTTGATCAAATATTTAAAAATGCAAAATCTAGTTTTATGACAAGAAAATGACTCCAAGATTAAACATGCCTACTTTGTGTAGTTGAGCCTAAATCAGTAAAGGATTCATTGGAACATGAAAATTACATTTAGGAAATGAATGAAGAAATTGACTAGATTGAGAAGAACAAAACTTGGACCTTAGTACCTAGATCAAAGGATAAAAATGTTATCAGAACTAAGTGGGTTTTCAAAAATAAGTGGAACAAAAATGGTGAAGCTCTAGGAAATAAGCAAATATTGTTATCGAAAGGATATGTTCAAGAAGGAGTTGACTATGACTAAACTTTCACTCTAGTTACAAGACTTGAAAGAGTTAGAACTTTGTTTCCATTTAGCCTACAAGAGGTTCGAGGTATATTAGATGGATGTAAAATTTTCATTTTTAAATGGTATAGTTGAGGATGAGGTATATATTGAACAACTTGAGGGCTTTTTGGATCCAAAAAATAAGAACATGATATCTAAACTAAATAAAGCTTTATATGGATTAAATCAAGCCCTAAGATCATTGTATGAAAGGTTGCATAATTATCTAGTGAAGATTGGTTTTGAAAGGAAAAATGATAACAATAATCTAAACTTTAAGACTAGTAAGAACAATAAAGTGTTGCTATCTCAAAAATATGGGGACATTATATTTGTAGGAAAAGAAGCATTGTACAATTCATTTGTTGATGAAATGAAGAAGGAATTTGAAATGTCCATGTTTAGTGCGGTCAAATTGCTTATTGGTTTGCAATTTTATCAAATGAAGTTTCCTATTTTCATTACTCAATCTAAATATATCAACGAGATACAAAAAAATTTTGAATGGAAGAGTCAAGACCACTAAGCACACCTATATCTACATTACACAAGTTGTCAACAAATGATGAATCTGCTTATGTGAATCAAATACTGTACATATCAATGATTGGTAAATGACAATATGTTGTTCATAGTAGACCTTACATTGCCTTCACTAGTACAAAAACAATAAGATCTGACTAAATAAACTCTTAGAAATTGAAGATATATGACCAATTTTGATCACGTGATCATTGGTAGTTTATTATCGGTCATTAAAATCACAACCAAATTTATGAATAGACCATCTTAATCATTAATTTGTTGTTGATTTGATCATTCATTTGGTTGTCAATTATTAATAAATAGTAGTTTATTTGGTGGTTTATTTAGTGATTTATTTGGTAGTTGATTGTTATTAAAAATACTTTATTTGGTAGCATATTTGGTAGTTGGTTTGGTAGTTGATTTTATAGTTGACTAGTCATTTATTTGATAGTGAATTTCATCATTAATTTTTTCATTTATATTAATTATTAATAAATATAATTATGATGTGAATAATTTATTTAATACTGTAAATTTTAAAATATAAAAAAGGTGTGATATTAGAGTTGAACAAAAACATTAAAGAAAATAAAAATTTATTACATATGAACATAAATAAAATTAAAAGATTGATATAATATAATATTTAAAAAATATAACTTTATATATATATATATATATATATATAGTATGTATATACGTGTATATTTATACATATATATACACATACACATACATACACATACACATACACATACACATACACATACACACACACACACACACACACACACACACACACACACACACACACATATATATATATATATATATATATATATATTGGATGGAACCAATGCTAACTAGGCTCTCTCAGTTACCAAAGGAACTTTGCGAGTATGTAGTTTTGACTAAGTTCACTTGGTTAACCTAGGAAAAACATTTCTAAGTTAATGTTTACTAAGCAAGGTGGGCTAACAAAGAATTTTCATGTTTTGGCATATTAAGTTCAATTGATTTATCTGTTGGTTCTAGCCAATTGAGGAGATGAATAGTAATTATTCTAAGTTGTATTCTAGCTGACTTGACAAAATGAAAGATATAAATATAAGGTCAAGTTGAGATTTATAATGTGTGAATAAATGGAAGATAACTAGAGATGCTAAGAGGAACCAAATTAAAAGGATAAGAGGAATACCTTATAGAGGTAAAAAAGATATATTCGATCAAGAAGGATCAAGTATACAAGCCAGAATTGAGATCTATCATCAGCAATTTAGTTGCATACAAACTAGGTCATGTCATTGTTACTCTCTAACTATTGTAGATCTGTTACTCTCTAACCATTGTAGTAGTGATCTAAATCTCTTAAAAGAGTTGGCTTAACAACTATTTGTAAATCCTATAACAAGGTGATATATCTATTAAATTGTCCAAAGACCTCTAACAAGGCCACTCTTGATAAGGTGATTAAATCCTCTCATAGGGTCACACCTAACACTATGTTTTGTAACCTTTAACAGGGTTGGCTCCTAATCGGGCTTACTCCGAAAGAGTAGTAATTGGCAACTAGTTGAAATTGGTTTTTTTCCAAATTGGGTTTCCACATAAAATTTTGGTGTCAAATGTGTTCATACTATTTATCATATGTGTTTTCAACTTAACTAAAGTAACGGTAATCACATATAACATTTTAAAGTTTTCATGTCAAGTATTTTTCAAGCATCAACAAAGTATAGTTTTTTAGAGTTTATTTTGTACTGACATCTAAGGGATCTGGGATTTATTTTAGTGATAACTGACTCATCCTTCCCCTCTTAGTTATTCCTCTTATATTTCCAACAATTGGTATCAGAGCTTTTGGTACTTGTGGAAAAGGTTTCAAGGACCTAATCTAAATATTGGGATGTCTTACAGAAGAGAGATTTGTAGGTTGAATAGAGACAACTTTGTAGCATGGAAAGGACTTATGTGGTTACATCTAGAAACTATCATTGACTCAAGTTGTAACCATCTTGATGATAAATATAATATTATACTAGAACATTATCAGTTGAAGATATTTCTAAAAATAAAAATCATAACATCATGATGATTTGTATTGCATCTGCTCTTAGTTATGCTGAATTTAAAGACATAAAAGACTACACTATAGCTGATGCAATGTGGATCAAGCTAAAAGAAATTTATGGAAGAGATGGCAATGTAAGAAGAGCTAAAGTATGAAGTCTCAGAGGTGAACTTGATCAGATGAAAATGAGAGAAGATGAAAACATTACAAAATATGTAGAAAGAATAAAAGTGAGTGTGAGTACAATCAAAGCATCTAGAGGAGACATTGATCATAAAATAGTTATAATCAAGGTACTTAGAACCCTTCTTCATATCTATGTGATAAGAGTGTTTGATATTCAATAGATAAGATGTGATCTGAATTGCAATTTAAATTTAGATGCTCTAGTTGGAAGTTTGATAGCTTTTGAGTTGGATAACTATGATAATTATTTTCCTATTTCAAAAGGTATTGAGTTAGCATTTGAAACCAAACTCTCACTCAATAAAAAGAGTAAGAAACCAAATTCCAATCAATAATAAAGTGAAGAAGAAGAAAGTTTCAACAATGATATTGAATTTTTTAAAGCCCTACTTGTCATCAAATATTCTAAAGCAAGAGGAAAGTACAAAGGTAAGATTCCTTTAATCTATTTTTCTTATGAAAAAATTAGTCACATTGTTGCTAGGTGCCCAAATAGAGAAAATAAGGATGAAAAGAACAATAGTAAATACAAATGAAAGAAGGAAATAAAAAACTAGAAGGACAAAGGTAAGAAATCTTGTTTTATGGCTAAAGATTATGATAATAGTAAAGATGAGATGGTATATATTGTTTTAAATGATGAATCTGATGATGAAGGAGATAAGATGACACTTATCTCTCATGTCAGCAAAAATGATACATGGATTATTGATTGTGGCTACTCATATCATATGACTAGAGATAAATCAATGTTTGAGCACATGGAATATTATGATGGTCGTATTGTGAGATTTGGAAACAATGAACCTTGTTGCATAAAATGAAAAGGATATATCTATTTGACCAAAGAAATTAAATGCAATAATTTTTATTGGGTTGAAGGACTAAAGAATAATCTAGTGAGTATTTATAGTTGAATAACATTAGATTCAATGTATAGCATTTATGAATGGGAAGGCCAAACTACTAGATAATAAAAGAAAATTTTGTTGGATGTGGCAAACAAACAAAATGTAACCTATTTTATCTTGATCTGAGTAAAATTTCATGTTTTATTGCTCAAGTACAGTAAAGTTGGTTATGGCACAAAAGATTATGTCATGTAAAATTTTATAATCTTGTTAAGATAGGTAGACAAAAAAGTGTAAGAGGTATTCCTAGCTTGAGGAAACCTAACATGGATTTATGCAAAAATTGTCAAATTGGAAAGATAGGAAAGACTAATTTCAAAAGAAAAAAAACTATCATTCAGAAGAAGTCTCAGAGCTTGTCCATACAAACATATATGGACCTATTGGAGTTAAATTTTTCATTCTTTTTATTGATGACTATTCTAGAATGATGGCTATAATGTATCTAAAAGAAAAATCAGAAGCTTTTCAAAAAATCAACTGGTACCTGGCAAGAGTGGAAAAAGAAACTAGAAAGAAGTTGAAATGTTTGAGATTAGATAGAGGTGGTGACTTCATCTCCAATGAATTTAATGAGTTATACATTGAAAAAGGAATTAAAAGACAAATATCAGCCCCTAATACACCTCAGTAGAATGGTATATTTGAAAGAAGAAACAAATCCATCATGGATTGCATAAGAACATTGATGATAGAAAAGAATGTTGCAATCAAATATTGGAATGAAACAATCAATATTGTAGTACATACCTTCAATAGAATAAAACTAAAGAAAGACTCAAATCAAACTTCTTATGAACTATGATATGGCTACAAACCTAATGTAAGTTACTTGAAAGTATTTGGTAGCAAATATTATATCTTAAAAGAATCTAGGGAAGGTAAATTTTATGTCAAAAGTTATGAAGGCTTGTTGCTAGAATACTCCTACAAAAGTAAATCATACTAGTGTTTGAATTTTTCTACTCATAAAATCATAGAAAGTGCACATGTCAGAATTGATGATTTTGTAGAAAGGAATGAAGTAGAAAGCAACAAAGAGCTTGAGGATTACAAAAGATTTGTTTACCATGAACTTGATACCATACCAAACCTATCTAGAAGAAAGGAGGCTTCACCTCTTGATTTCTCAAAATCTTCAATAGATACTGACTTGTAGATGGTGCAACCTAAGTCATAGTTAGAGGCTACCAAGTTACTACAAGAGAAAAAAAAGTTTGATAGACTTGAGTCACACACAATGGGATGCAAGATTGATACCAAAGTTCATGATGAAATTAGTGAAACTCACTCCAAATACAAAGAAGTTATGTTAGTAAGATATGGTTGAACTCATCGTGCACCTGATCAGATCATTAAAGAAAAATTAGATGGAACAATGAAAAGAAAAAAATTAAAAGATACATGTTTACTTGCTGAATTTGAACCTAGAAATGTTATAGATTCATTGGATAATGAAAGTTTGATTGAAGCAATGAATGAAGAAATAGAGTAGATAGAGAAGAACAAAAATTAGACTCTTATTCCTAAACCTAGGGATAAAAATGTAATTTGTAGAATGTGGGTATTCAAAAACAAGATAAATGAAGATGAATAAGTATCTAGAAACAAAGAAAGGTTAGTATGTAAAATTTATTCTCAAGAAGAATTTATTGATTAAGGTGAAAGTTTTTGTCCTATTGTAGGATTAGAAGCTATTGGAACTTTACTAGCATATGAAAAATATAGAGGATTTAAAGTTTATTAGGTGGATTTAAAATGAAGTCTACATTGAACAATCAGAAGGCTTTGTAGATCCTAGAAAAAAGGACATAGTTTGCAAATTATGCAAGGCATTATATGTGTTGGATATAATTGATTAATTATATATTGTCTTTGATGTTCCAAAAATTTCATAATAGTTGTTAGTCAGTGCATGCTAAGCTCGCTTAGGTAGTGAAGACAAATTTCCATGTCTATTGTGAGTTCCTATGCTAAAGAAAATGTCTACCAAGTTCACTCAAGCATCAAAAGAATTCATGCAAAAGAAGAGTGTTAACTGAGATCACTTGGTTATTGAAGGAAAGTTGGATGGAATCAATGTTGACCAAGCTTACTTGGTTACCAATGGATTTTCACAAGTTCATAGTGTTAAGTGAGCTTATGTTCGTTAACACAAGAAATCACTTCTAAGTTAGTTTCTACTGAGTTGGGTCAGCTAATGAAGGATTTTCTTGTTTTGGCATATTAAGCTTAATTATTTTATCTATTGGCTTTGGAAAACTATAATGATGAATATTAGTTATTTTAAATTTTATTTGAGATGACTTGACAATATTAAAGGTATAAGTAAAAAGGCCAAGTTGTGATTTTAAAGAATGTGTGCAAGTTGTATTGAATGAATTGCAAGGGATGAAGAGAGGAAGTGAATTTGAAGGATAAGTTGAATATCCTTGTGGAATAGGACAACTATATTTAATCAAGAAGGATTCAGTACAAGCTAGAGTGATGATATGTAATCAACAATTTAAATGCATCACAATCAGGTCATTTCATTGTTACTCTCAAACCATTGTAGAAGTGATCTAAAATATCTTAACAGAGTTGGTCGAACAATCATTTGTAAATCCTCTATCAAGGTGACAATTCTATTGAATTATTTCAAGAGCTCAAACAAGGCCACTCCAAATAGGGTTATTAAATCTTTTAACATGATCACACCTAACAATGTGTTTTGCAACCTTGAATAGGGTTGGCTCCTAACAGGGCTCACTTCATAAGAGTGAAAAATAACAACTAGTTACATTGGTTGTTTTTCCCAAATTGAGTTTCCACATTAAATCTTAGTGTCATATGTGTTCATGTTATTTCTTTCATGCTTACAATTGTGATTACCTACCTTAAGATCTGCAAAGTTAACACATTCTATATTTATCGAGTTATAGTGTTTTATGTATGTTTATCGACCATAAGCAATATTCAATTATTAGATTGTAATTTTATATTGACATCTAAGGGATCTAGGATTTATTTGAGTAGTAACTAATTCACCCCTCCCCTTTTAGTTACTCCTCTTATATTTCCAACAATTGGTATCTTAGCTTTTTGTATTTGCAGAAAAGGTTTCAAGGACCTAAGTTGAAGATCACGATGTCTTACAAAAGAGAAATTCCAAAGCTCAACAAAGAAAATTTTGCAGCATGGAATGAACTTATGAGAATACATCTAGCTACCATCAGTGATTCAAGTTACAACTATCTTGATACTAAATACAAAACTCCCACTAGAACATTATCAGTTAGAGATATTGCTGAGAAGAAGAATCATAACATCATGATGATTGACATAGAATCCACTCTTAGTTATGTTAAATTTGATGAGGTAAAAGATTGTCAAACTAATCATAAGATGTGGACCAAACTAAAAGATATCTATGGAGGAGATGACAATGTAAGAAGAGCCAAAGAAGAAAGTCTTAGAGGACAATTTGACAAGATGAGAATGAAGGGAAGATCAGAATACTGCAAAATATAAGGAAAGAATCAAGGCCAGTGTAAGTGCAATTAGACCATCTAGAGGAGACATCAAAGAGAAAACTATTATAAGTAAGATACTTAGAACTCTTCTTCCTATCTATGCAATCAGAGTGTCTACTACTCAATAAAAGAGATGTGATTCAAATAACAAATTAGGATTGGATGCCCTAGTAGGAAGACTAGTAGCTTTTGAACTAGACAACTTTAAAAACTATGTTCCTACTTCAAAGAATATTGAATCTACATTTGAAGCCAATCTCGCACTCAAAGAAAAGGTCAAGAAATAAAAAGCCAATCAATTAGGAAGTGACGAAGAAACTGAAGAATGTTTTGACAGTGATCTTGAAATTTTTGAAGCCCTACTTGCAAAGAAATACTCCAAAGGTAGAGGAAAATGCAAAGGTAAAATCCCTCTAATCTATTTTTCTTGTGAAGAAATTGGCGATATTGTCGCCAGGTGTCCAAATAAATAAAGAAAGAATGAAAGGAAATCCCAAAATTACAAAGGAAAGAAGGAATTCAAAGGTCAAAAATCCTAAAAGGTCAAAGGTAAGAAAACTTTCTTCGTGACTAAAGATTCTAATAATATTGAAGGTGAAATGGTGTATATTGATGTAAAAGATGAATCTAATGATGAAGAAGATAAGATGGCACTTATTTCTCATAGTAGCAAAAATGATACATGGATTATTGACAGTGGATGCTCACATCATCTGACTAATGATAAAAATAAATTTGAAAATTTCGAATACTATGATGAGGTAATGTAAAGTTTGGAAACAATGAGCCTTCTTGAATAAAAGGAAAATGTCATATCTCATTAACCAATGAACTTATATGTGATAATTCCTATTAGGTTGAAGGACTAAATCATAATTTACTGAGTGTGGCATAGTTGAACAATATTGGATTCAAGGTAGAATTCATGAATGGCGAGGGAAAATTGATGGATGACAAAGGAAATTTGGTTGGATCAGCAAAACAAACAAAATATAATCTATTTTATCTTCAACTTGGTGAATGTTCATGTTTTATTGCTGAAATAGAAGAAAGTTGGTTATTGCATAGAAGCTTATGTCATGTAAACTTTGATAATCTGATCAAGATAAGAAAACATAAAAGAGTAATAGGTATTCCTATCTTGAAGAAACTTGATGTTGGATTGTGCAAAATTGTCATGCCCAAAATATTGAGGCAAAAACACACCAATTTTTTTTTTCATAATTAATTCATTATAAAAGTGCATTCTACTTAGAAGAACCTTATGGAAAGTTTGACCAAGAAATAAAGTGAGTTTCAAATGCATATCCTAAAGATGGAGAGTTAGTATTCCAACACAATGCACATGTTTGAAACTCTAAGTCCTAGTGCTACAAGAACACTTGCATTGGGTTCATTAAGTCAATCGATTAAACCATAGGTTTAGTTTAAATTTTATAAAACACAGTTCAAGGCATTTAAACTAAATGTGTAACCTTAGTATAAATTAATTTATTGAACTTAACCATAGTCACCTAATTTAATTCTAGTATACCTTATTAAATTCAAAAGTAGTTAGTTAAGTTTATTTATACTTTTGATTTAGAGATCTCATTATTGAAATATATTTACCTTCATTTAACTTATAAGTAAGTTTATTCAATAATAATAATAATGATACTATTTATACTTTTCTACTTTCAACTCCCCCTTTAAGTAGATTTACCCATCCTCTTACTTGGGAGGAAAATTCAAAGAATGTTCCCATTAATGGAATTTTTCTACACCTTAGTAGGAGGAAAAATAGGTCATAGTATGATGTCTCATATTAAGTATATTTAATAACTCCACATGAGATTAATTCTCATTGAATTTAGTATTAGATTTATTTATTTAATATCAAGAGGAAAATCTATTTAATATTAGAACTTTTAGTAGTACAAATATATTCAAATGATGAGAAGCCAAAAAAATAAGTGTCATGTACTGGCATGTACTTGCCGTAAATGTATTGTAATAGAAATAGTTATTCAATATTTGTATTGTAATTAATCAATGTAGTAGATGAAAGATTTAGAAATAAATAATTATTTTTAATTATGAAGTATAGTAAATTATAAAATATATTCTAAAATAAAATAATACAAGTTAATGATAGTTGATTTCATTTATAAAATAAAATGAGAGGATTGTTTTGTTAATGAATATATCTTAATACTTTTTACCATGCACTATTTATAGTAAAATATTAAACAAAATATAATATTTTATTTAATCAACAAACAAATTAAGAAAAAATTAATTAAAAATAAATTTGAAATAGTAATGTAATAGATGGTTTTGAAATCAGAAAAAGTAAGTATCAACTAATAAAAAGGTAGATTAAATTAATTATCAAAAACTTATAAATAATTTAATGAGAATAATAAATTAGGTGAAAATATAACAAAGAAAAAAAATTAAGCAAAAGTATAGCCGAGAATAAACAAAAATGGGTCTTATAAGACAAAATCAAATGAACCAATCATGACCGAGAGAAATAATTTCAATAATAAAGTATATTAATAAATTGTTATGAAACTCTATGAATATTTGAGCAATCAAAAACTAATTCACAACGATTGGTGCATAATTCTTAAACTAATTGAGTAAAAGTGCAAACTAAATACAATAGTACTAGCCTACGGTGACTACAATAAGAATACAATTAATGTTATTTAGAACTATGATAGCTTAATTATAACCAACCAATACACGTTAAAGAAATTAAACATATTTACTAATTTAATGCTCTTTCTAACAAATGTAAATTATTTTCAAACTAAGTTGCTACATTTTACTATCTACTAAATAAATTGAATATTTAGTAAGAGTACTATAATGAAAAATAAATAAAAATTAATCTCTACCATGTATACATATACATGTATTCAGACATAAAACCAAAGTTACTTCACTCATCTTCTAACATCAAATCAACTAACATTAAACATTTTAATTTAACCTTAATAACTTACTTACTATCTAAAACTAATTATACATTATTAGTAACTAAACTCTATACTTACTAACTGCTAATACTTTTTAAAACATTAAATAACCATTTCCTTAAAAAATTGTCATATCCTAACATTAACTCCATCTATTCACCAAAAAAAACAAAACCTTTATATTAAAACAAAATAGTAATTGTTAATATGCTACCCCTACTAACTAACATTAAGTACCCCTAACGAAAACAAAATTACTAACCAAACCCCACGCTTTCCCCTTACCCCTTATCCCACCTCCTTCCTCCTCATGTGGGCACAAGCATAAAGTGGGCACATTATATTGATGAGATTGGGTCAAGGGCCTATCATAACAAATAAAGATGCCACACCACCCGTCCCCCCCACCTATAAATAGATTTACCCCTCCTTTTACTTGAGAGGAAAAATAGAAAGAATATTCTCATTAATGAAATTTGTCTCCACCTTAGTAGGAGAAAAAATAGGTGATAGTATTATGACTCACATTAAGTATATTTAATAACTCCATAAGAGATTAATTCTCTTTGCATTTAGTATTGAATTTTTTTATTTGTTTAATATCAAGAGGAAAATCTATTTAATAATAAAAATTTTAGTAGTAAAAATATATTCAAATGATGAGAAGCCCAAAAAATAAGTGCCACGCAGTGGCATGTACTTGCTGTAAATGTATTGTAATAGAAATAATTATTCAATATTAGTATTATAATTAATCAATGTAGTAGATGTAAGATTTAGAAATAAATCAATAAATAAATCATTCTTTTTAATTATGTAGTATAGTAAATTATAAAATATATTCTAAAATAAAATAATACAAGTCAATGTTAGTTGATCTCATTTATAAAATAAAATGAGTGGACTATTTTGTTAATGAATATATCTCAATACTTTTTACCATCCACTATTTATAGTAAAATATTAAACAAAATATAACATTTTATTTAATCAACAAATAAATTGAGAAAAAATTAATTAAAAATAAAATTGAAATAGTAATGTAATATATGATTTTGAAAAAGTAAGTATCAACTAATAAAAATGTAGATAAAATTAATTACCAAAAACTTATAAATAAGTTCATGAGAATAATAAATTAGGTGAAAAATAGTTTAAAAAAAAATAAAACTAAGTGAAGACATAGCTGAAAATAAACAATATGCTATAGATCTCTGCAAAAAGGGGTCTTATTAGATAACATCAAATGAACTAATCATGATTGAGAGAAATAATTTCAATAATAAAGTATATTAGTAAATTGGTATTAAACTTTATGAATATTTGATCAATCAAAAAAAATCACGATGATTGGTGCATAGTTCTTAAACTAATTGAGTAAAAGTGCAAACTGAATACAATAGTACTAGCCTACAACGAGTACAATAAGAATACAATTAACGTTATTTAGAATTATAATAGTTTAATTATAACCAACCAATACAAGTTAAATAAATTAAACCTTTTTACTAATTTAATGCTCTTTCTAACTAATTTAATTTATTTTCAAGCTAAGTTGCTAGATTTTACTATCTACTAAATCAATTGAATATTTAGTAAGAGTACTATAATGAAAAATAAATAAAATTAATCTCTAACATGTATACATATACATTTATTCAGACATAAAAATGCAGGTTACTTCACTTTTCTTCTAAAATCAAATCAACTAACATTAACCATTTTAATTTAACCTTGATAACGTACTTATTATCTAAAACTAATTAAAATCTAACACTATTTACTAACATTATTACTAACTAAACTCTACAGTTACCAAACCCTAATACTTTTTAAAACATTAAATAACCATTTCCTTAAAAAATTGTCATATCCTAACATTAACTCCATCTACTCACAAAAAAAAAAAAAAAAAACCTTTCTATTAAAAAAAAAATACTAATTTTTAATGTGCTACCCGTACTAACTAACCTTAAGTACCCCTAACCCCAACTAACTTACTAACCTAACCCCACCCTTTTCCCTTACCCCTTATCCCACCTCCTTCCTCCTCACATGGGCACAAACATAAAGTGAGCACATTATATTGATGAGATTGGGTCAAGGGCCCATCATAACAAATATGCTTGCCTCCCGCACCCCTTGCATTTAAAGCACTCTGCATGAGGATATGTTATTTTTGAAAAAAAAAATCAATCCAATAAATGTGTTCTTAGTCACATATGCCACTATACCTAGATTTTAAGAAGAGTGGGTGTAAATATGTTAAAATGTTTAGTGTGTGGGAAAATTAGGATAGGATTGGATTTGTTTAACTATTTTATTTTCATTTTTATTTAATTTTTATTTAATTTTAGAGTTGTAAGTTTATTATTTAAAATATGGTAAATGATTTAAAGAGGATCTTTTCAAGAATATTCCCTATTATCAAAGGGAATTAAACTTTTACAATACAATTTCTAGAGAGTATTTTTTCTCTAAAAATGATGTTTTTTTTTTAAGTCTTTTTTTTCTGAGTGAATATTTTCAAATATGTTTAGTTTACAAGATATATATATATATATATATATATATATATATATATAATTGTAGCATAGTATTCAGTGTAATGTTTAAGCATTCGAACAAGAATATTTTACTTCCTATTACAAGACGAAGTGTCATTCATGTAATTTATATTTTCTTAACATATTTTTGAAATCAAATTGCATAACTTTCTATATATATATATATATCATTTCATCTAATTCACATTAATCAAATGAATACAGAATGGAACTATAATAATGCCATGGGAAAGGTAGAACATTAGTACATCTATTTTTTGATAAACATATGTGTATAAATTGAAATACAAGGAATATCATATGCAAGGATAATACTATATATATCTCATTTCATCTAATTAACATTAATCAAATTAATACAAAATGGAACTATAATAATGCCATGGGAAAGGTAGAACATTAGGGTATCCATTTTTTGATAAACATATGCATATAAATTGAATTACAAGGAATATCATATGCAAGGATAATACTAATTTTTTTTGATTCGATCACATGATTTAAGGACTCCCTTAGGAAGGAACTAGGGAAGAAAACTCGAGATCATAATCATTTCAAAAAAAAAAAAAAAATGCTTAACAATAAATTTATACAATAGGATCATTATCCTAAGGAGAAACATCCCAACATATTTGAAATGAAAAGAACAACTCTGAGATCCTGCATGGGTCTATAACAAGGTAGCCACTATGGAATCTCCAATTTTCATCAAGGTAACTATGGAGATAATGAAACTAACTAGGACACAAACAATTTTAACATGAAGAAAAATTCAAATATTTACTCCCATCCAAGTTTGCACAATAGGTTTGTCATTGAACTAAACTAGGGAGAAGGTGGATATTTCCAATAGGAGATGTCAGTCACAACACCATAATAGGTGTCCTTTTAGGGCTATAATCACAATAGCCTTCATTCTTCCATTTCTTAAATTTCAAAACTCAAAACATAATTTATGTTGATGAGTAGGGGCCCATAACACCCTACTCTCTCCCTCTCCCTATCCTAAGGAAAGACTCTGCACTTCTGGAGTCCAACTAAAGACCTCCTCTTGTACATGGCCACTTTTGCCCTATCTAAGGGTGAGTAATGCCAATACAATTCATACAATCCCTTCGAAAATCAAAAGTAAAATACTAAGAAATTTTTTGAGGAAAACCCATTTCAATCCCTCTGAAACATATTCATCAAACACACAAACATACACATCCAAAGAAAACTACTTAAGAATGAAACACAACATGAACAAAATGGGCTTGAAGGATCCCTATGTTCACAATAAGGGAAATAGAAATTTGAGATTAGCTTCCCTTCCTCCTCCTTCAATTCTGAATTTCTCTTTAAAAATAGAGGTTGGTTGAACACTCTTCCTCTCTCAAATCTGCCACTAAATAGGATCCCAACTCAAAGACATACAAAATCTAAAAACTCCCCCACTTGCCTAAAGGCTTCTAGAGTCTTCTAACTCAATCTTGTCATTTAGGTTAACTTCAAGGTGGAGTTAAACTTATCTAACTCATGGTGAAACTTCAATTTTCGAAATAAAGAAAAAATGGGATATTTGGGTGACCACAAAAGTCAACAAAATGGGCTAGAGGAGTGAAAATTGCCCCCAACCCATACATATACCCCCTAGGTACTTAGTTTTCATGATTTTTGGCCTCTAGTACTATTTAGGGACTTATCAAAATACTTGAAATATTTGGACATTCTAACAACCCTCAAAATGAAAATTTATCACTAATCTTAATTAGGGTATTTAACCTCAATTAATAATTGATTAGAAAAAAGGTCACTAACCCAATCCAACTTGGATCTTTAGTTTACTCAACTAATCCTAACTATCATGCTAAAATGCATATATGAATCATGACTATCAAGTAACACTATAAAATAAATGTTATAGAACATTAACACTTAATGATTATAGAATGATACACACATTCAATTCACAATACAAAAGAAATATGAAACAATAAGGTCTGCATGTTTCATTACATTCAACCCTAGTTTTCACAAACTACATATAGGGTCTAGTTCTAATTCTCTGTTAGATTTCTTGGCTAATAATCCTACACACTTCATTTTAGTAGCTCGAGAAAAATCACATGCATATATTTAAAACTCATCTGGATAATCACATAAACTAAAACATCAACTTCTATTTAAATAACCCTCTCTCATTTCTACACACATTTAATCATCAGTAATTACATAATCAATCTAACATAACTTATTCATTAATTTCAATTAAAATATTAGAATAATCATCATTAGGCATGCATATCCCTAAACATCCTAAACAACACCAATAAGGAATACTAAACTAACCATAATCAACATCATCATCATCTAGTGAACCACTTTGTATCATCGTTAGTGCAAATTAATGTTTAAATAGTTGAGATAATGTAGTAGTTCTCGAATCATTAAGTATTTAAGACATGGATACATATGAACTGATCTTAATTTTATTAGGACATTTACAACATAAAAAATTAATTCATATCTATTTCAATCTCCTATAAAGGATTTAGCAGAGAAAATTATATTTAATATGTATATGCGAGGAGTGACCTTACATCCTCTCCCACTAACCTTTGACTTCCTCTTGGAAGTGACACAACTAAAATGTTTGTCCTATGCTAGACCTTGTCTAGACTTATTCAATGTTTTACTCTTGTAAAAATAATGATTAATAATTCACATACATACTTAGGAATGATAACCTATTTGTCTAATTATCATTACTAAAAGTGAAGTTCGATCCATAAGTCTGACATGATTTTTTTCCTCTATGTCAAACACTTCTTAAAAAATATTGGTCACATATAAAAAATAAATTAATCTAGTATAAAATGCTTATAGAGTCTCCAGTAATAATAATATCATAAGGTGTTCCAAATTCCACATACTCACTTATTGGGATAATAGCTTATGAGACTCCCTCAAATGCAGTTTCTTATTAAGCAGCATGGATCTTTATTCAAGTTAAAACACTTTACTTCAGCATTTTCACTACATACTAATTCATTGATAGGACACTAAAAAATTACATCACTATAGATGAACCTTTTGCATCTAGAAGTCCATCAAGTTAACTTGTAATGTCCACTAGTTTTATATTGATGTGCAAGTCCATTACTCATAATAGTCCACAGATAACAATAGTCTTATTCTTGAAGTCATGGGAGAGGGTGGAACACAAATACTCTCACTAATAACCCCATACCCTAATGTTTTACATTTACTTTTCCAATAAAATTCATAAGAAAGTGCCTCAAAATTTGAATTCAACATCAAGGATGAAACATAAAACGTAAAAGTCTAAAGAAAAAGAAATAAAGAGTGGTCACAATAGTAAAATTTAAATCAAGAAATAAAGACATGAGCTAGAGGGAAAATGGAATCATCAATAATACAATTAGCTAAATGACCCCAGATCACACTATTGGCAAAAAGCGAGAACATTAAAATACCAAGATCTAAAATTAGACAAATAAGGAAATAAATCCAATTACTCACAAAATTTAAATTACTGACATAATGTGATCGTGCCAGGGTCACTGAGAAAAACTGGGAATCTCGAGTCTTCAAAATATATTGCAAGGATCATTAATTAAAATTAGATGGTGGTCTAAAGAGTATGTCATTCAACATATGATTGATCCCATGTACTAACTACATAGCTCTCTTTATCGACATCACCCTATGATTATGGTTTACTTTACTAAGGGGTTTGGCCTGACCATAACTCATTCAAAAGTGCAATATGAAGATACTAATATAAGTCTCCTTCAATCCTTTTGTTGTTACATCGGTTTCTTTTCAAAGAATCTAAACATGTGGGGATGTTAGTGTTAGTAGAGTTGTACTCTAAGTTGAAATTACAATACCAAGTCTCTTATCCTCAATTCACTATAACTACATATTAGGGCATCTACCCATGAACTTTCTTAAACCAATTTTTCCATTATTACACTAGTTGAAGTTGTTCTATCAATCTCATCAAATTTGGTATGATACTATGTAGAAGTTGATGAAAGACAACTTCATAGTGTGCCAAGATCACCTACATGCAAATAACTTGCTGAAGAGAAATTGAAGAAGGAAGAGAACAAGGGCTTGGAGCAATTCAACAAAGCAAGAAAATACATTTCACAATAACAAAAAATGAAATTGCTATGTAAATGTGTTCAAAATACAATGGGAGAGCCTAAATATAAAGGCCTCAAGAAAGCTTCTAGAACAATCTAGAAAGTGCTAGGAGATAAGTGTGACAACTAAGAATATGTCCATAAAAGGTGGAGTATCCTCGATCAAGGTGAGAAGATAATTTTGATTAGGTAGGAACAAACTCCCTTGTTGTTAACAACTCATTAACAAATCCTAGATGATAACTAATATCTAAAAGTTTTTATCTAAGTAAAATTAAGTAAAAGAATATATAAACAATTAATAATAATTTACTCCAACACCCCCCTTTAAGTGCAACTTAGGGAAATGCCTTAAGCTCACAATAGCTAAGATGAAATGTAGAATGGGTCTTGGCAACATAGCCATGCTAGGTACCCATGAACAAATGCATAAGAAATGCAACCTCAAAAAATGGGGAAAGAGAGAGAACTACATGGGAAAAACCCTCCCCACAAAAGTCAATGAAATCCAACTTCATAGTGCACCAAGATCACCTACATGCAAATAACTTGCTAAAGAGAAACTAAAGAAGGAAGATAACAAGGGCTAGGAACAATTCAACAAAGCAAGAAAATATCTTTCACAATAAGAAAATGAAATTGCTATGTGAATGTGTTGAAAATAAAATGAGAGAGACCAAATATAAAGGCCTGAAAAAAGCTTATAGAACAAGCTAGAAAGTGATAGGAGATAAGTGTGACAACTAAGCATACATCTACAAAAGGTGGATTGGGTAGGAACAAACTACCATGTTGCCAAAAACTCATAAAAAGATCCTAGATGACAACTAATATCTAAATGTATTTATCTAAGTAAACTTAAGTAAAAGAATAAATAATTAATAAATTATTATTTTCTCTAACAAGCTCCCTTAAGTGCAACTTAGGGAAATTCCTTAAGATAACAATACCTAAAATGAAATGCAGAATGGGTCCTAGCATCAAAGCCATGTTAGGTACCAATGAACAAATGCATAAGAAATGCAACCTCAGAAAATGGAGAAAGAGAGAAAAACACATGGGAAAAACCCTTTCCCAAAAAAGGTAAGTACAAACAAGCTAGAAAGCATGAAGGTAGGAAGGCCTCAACAAGACGCCCCAAGGAAAATTTCCACCAAAAAAGGCTCAAGAGACTTGCTCAAAATCATAAGTACAACTAGCCCTACATGAGAGATAGAAAGGATACTAAATCCCCCAGAATAATTGAGCCCTTGAAGTAAGGATCAAACCAATGAAACTTCAATGTGGAAGAAACAAGGGAACAAACCAAGGGAAACCCTGAATGAGAGGGAAAACTAAAAGGCCTAGCTAATACTCAAAGGAGAAAGTATGAGGATCCTGAAAGGGAGTCCCCAAGTAGGTGTGATGAAACTATCATGAATGTCCTTTGTAGAATCCATGAAAAGTGCACCTAGAGGCTCGATGAATGAAGCTGGAGGATCAAGTAGAATGGAAGAATAATCCCATAGAAGAGAAAAGCCCTCAACTAGATGTGATGTGGAAGTCAAAACAAGATTCTTAGGAATGATACAAAGGTTCAAGTATCCTGATTGCACCTGTAATGCCCCACCAAGGGATCCAAAGAATTTCACTAAGTTTGCCAAACAAATTTTTTTTTTAAAACATGAAAGATAAACCATGCACAACATACGCGGAAGCAATAGTAACATCCAACTAAAAATAACATAACATAACAGATTACATTCTTTAAAGATCCCTTAACATTGAATTACTTCTAATCATAACTTATTCATCGAACATTCATGCTTAACAATGAAATAACAAGGATACGTCCAATGTTCTTAAACCATATACAAGTGTACATTTTAGATTGCTCAATCATCCAGTATACATGTTACAAGGTATGAAAAGCTTGAAAGAATAAACATCCATGTAAATAAAGAACATCATCATCCAATATTATTCCATGATGAAATAACATAAATGAAATCACATTTCATACATGATACAACATCACAAAAGATATAAACATCCATCATGTAAGATAACCATACATCACAAACATAAATAAATAAGTGCACGGTTCCTCCCAACTGTAAATAGAATCATTAGACCATCATGGATCCTAGCCATCCCTCCATGCATAACATTCCAAAGCACCGAAGAGATCATAAGTATTATCATAGTAGGAATGTCACTCCTAAAAACATCCTACTAACATCATAAGATATCATCATCTAACATATGCAAATCATCAATGTAAGGAACATACCAGTAAATACATCCATCATAAGATATATCATCTACCATAATGATCCAAGAATAGAATGAATATAAATACCAACCAAGAATGCTCCATCCACGGTGTCTCAGACAGATCTCAAATGATAAGAGTGATAGAACACTACCACCCGACCACGTGGAACCTAAATGGTCCACTCCCACCATGCTGAGGAGATAATCTCAAGTCCCAAACAAGCTATCCATAATACATAACACAAATCTCTATAGTCCAAGAATCCTAAAATGTATACTACTCAAAGGTTCCAACACACACAAAATCGACATCTAATTCCTAGAGGCATGACAATGACATGTAGGAAACCTACTCTGCAAGCAGGAAAGTGTCATCGCATTTATCTCATACAAGTTACCCTGGCAGTTAGCTAAACTCCACGGGTCCATACAGATCTGATGCGGCCACTAGTATCCTCTCATACTGACGAGGCATACTATGGAATGCAAGGTTGCAACCATGCGTCTCACTACTCCCATCCTAGCCTGTACAAGGACTCAAGGCATGGGCGAGAACATCAAAACAATTATCTTTTTAGGTTCATTTAATCCCCATTTAGTGTGTAAATGTTATCACTTATTAACCAAACTTACAATGAGTTACCCTGGCAGCCACTTAGGGCCCCGACCCCCATTGCAAGCCACTTCCCAACACTACAAGTAGATTACGTACCCTAATGCTCATGGAATCATAAATCACCACAGTCCTGTACAAGCGACTATAAAGAAAATCCAAATAATAATCCATAAAAAGAATCATCAAATATCCACAATAAGAATCATCAAATATCCATGATAAAATCATCAAATATGCATAAAAGCATCAAATCTCCATGAGCAATATCCATAGAAAATCATGATCACAACAGTTCTCTATTGGCAACTGAAGGCATCACTGATAATCATAAGTATCCATTGGTTCTCAATAACCAAAATATATCTCAAAATAATCACCATATCCATTGGTTCTTCAACAAGCAACCAAGAATATCTCAAAATCATACTGATCGAAGACTCCAAAATGGTTAAGTCAAACATGTCAAAACATGACATCATCAAGAAATAAATTCACATTTTAGTCCCATCATGGTGACTAGAAAATTATCCAAGGATAATTGATCGATGACTCAAAAATGATTAGCTTAAGTGTCTCATACACATACATCTCAGCTTCACACATGAAGACTGATGAACAAATACAAACATTTCATAGAGCATATGATCACATAACCATGGTTGGGCTTATAAAGATCGAGACCAAATAAGATCAACATGCCAACACATCTCATAACCCCTGAGCCTCTGGTAACAACCTAGGACAGGTCAGCACAAGTCAACCCAAAAAAAAACCCAAAACAAGAAGCATAAAGAATACACGATGCAAACACATGTTTTGGTTTACTAAAATCTCATAGCTGAATAAGGTGTAGAGTTTCATTTTCCATTTTCAAGTGTAGGGGTTTCCAGTTTCCATTTTCAAGTATACTTCAAGTGTATTTGACCTACACATCAACCCATTTGTTTCCCGATAGCATTACCCTTTCATTATCAAGAATTACATTCTAAGAATAGCTTAAGGATAAATATTCACTAAATTGATCATCATTTACCTTAATTAAATTGTTCTCTATATTTGACAAAGATCCATAGTATTAATTGAATAACTCTTCCTTAATATTATTTCTACATTTCAACATTAACAAAGGATCATTATTCTTTTATAAAAGAACCAATTATCGATCTTTGAATTATAGCTTTATTAAAACGATCAATTAAATCAATCAATTAACATAGGTACACCATCCATGACCTTTAAATATTCGATTAAAATAAAATGTTACTAGATCCTATGTCTCTTAATTTAATCATTGCAATCATCACTAATAACCATTAAAATAACTAAAGTCTTTATTCAAGTCCTTAAAATAAGATTTATCAACTTCAATACTTAACAGCTCCACTTAAAGAATCATTATTATTATATCGATTAAAACTTTGTTACATAACTTAATTATCGGTTAAATATAACTAACTCTAATTAATTAATTAAATTAATAATTCACATAACCATATCATGACCTAATTAATAACTAGCCATAAGGTATAAGTTTGAAGGTCAACCATAATCCGATCTAATGTAATTAAATCATATAAAAAAAAAACCAACTAAAGGTTAACCACACTTAGGAATGTTAACATTGACAAAGAATAATAGACCTGTGATTAAATATTATAATAACAAGTTTATTAAGACTTAATAATAAAACATTGTTACTCAGCATGACCATTATAACGTCAATAATTATAAAACATTAATAAATATTCATAGCATTATTTATCTTAATTAATTTATACTAATACTCTAAACATTATTAAAATAATGTGACTACAATATAATTAATATATTAATACAATCTTAAATTATATTAAAAAAATATAAACTAGTTCATTTACGCACAACCTTGTAACCTTGTATAAAGCCAATAGCAAGTAAAGTGTGGCCGTGCGGGCTTTCTAAAAAGAGATTGTCGGCTTGATGCCACTTGCAGCTATTCGTAGAGCATAGCATGCTCATGCAACGTGAAACAGTTAGGAGGAGAGTGGGGTGGGGAAACAAGGGTAAGGAAAAATCGTTGCATGCATAGCGCACTACACCATTACAACCCCTGGAAACCCTCTGAATGATTCATAACTGCGTTTGCAAATTGTGGCATCCTTGGGCATCATGGTTTCATATTGTCATGAGGAAAATCATGAAGAAACACCTCATTTATGTGGTCTGTAATTAACTCCACAAGGGAGACCAATTTAGGGTTTAGTTGGCTGACAGGTGATATCAATCATGCTGTCAACCATAAGAGAGCGGCAGACCAAAACTTTCCTCCTCTGGAACATTATGCGTTAATTATACATATGTACTTATAATAACCAAACTATAAGTAGAAACTATTAATGGTAACCTTTTAATATTCACTCAAATCTTAACTCACCCCACAATTAAAAGCTGCAGGCTTGTTAAAACTGTTGATTGTAATGACTATGACTTAAATGCAAGGGTCGCACATCGTTCAGAGATGGTCAAGTGAGGGTGCAATGTTGCATTTGTTAAACCAAATAACAAAATTTTCAAAGGAAAGCTTTAAGCGATAATTGAATCGCTGTCATAGACCATGCGCTGTCATCTATTTGAAGTCGGGCGGTCCAAAGACATGTGCAAACCTTACTAAAATGATCAGATGCCACCATACTATCTAACCCATGCTCTGCATTATAAGTGGTAGCAATTTAAGGTTCATGAGCAATCATGATCGTTGGGCGCTTCAAGCCCGCGCAGCTAGAGGTGACATACGGATGTCAATCTGTAGCCCCGGCTGGAACAGTCCTATAGATCCGAACTAATAAAGTGGTTGAAGTTATGGCAATGGTGGGTATGCATTCTCGTCCCTACATAGAAACTGTGATCAGTGTGCTATGTGGCAGAGCCATAACCCTCAAATGATGAACAAGGCACAACGTATATTTATACTACCACCGGTTGGTTATTAAACCATGTAGAGCTTAAAATGTTTTGTTTATATATATATATATATATATATATATTCTTTTTATATTTATCATCCTCTAAAACAAGTCATTGCACCTTCATTACAAATAATGAAATTTAGATAATATTACATTTTGAATGCATTGTATAATTCAAATCCCATACATATATGTGTTTGGGTATATATTTCTAAATAAACCTTGTATGATTTATCGATCTCACGAATACATATGTATTTTTATTTTAGATCCAAGATCGAATCTGTTGAGTAGAACTAATGTGTTATATATATATATATATATATATATATATATATTATTGTCTTTCTATGAATGTTCACAAAGAATATCTCTATCCATTCAAATTTCCAATTAAGAGCTATTCCACTTTCAATTCAAATCCTTGTCAATCTAAATTCACAATTGTAATTTGAACCCCAACCCCGATCTAGTACTAATTTTCTTTCACTAGAGAGACGAGAGTTTCCTAAATGGGTTCACTCTAGAATATTCCATTGGTTTTCTTCGCAAGCAAATAGAATCATGCACATATATTCTACAATATAGTAGTCACAAAGAGAAAAAAAGAGTAATGGAATATGTAGAATGATCATGAGTACTTAGCTAGACTCTGATGCTAAACCACTATGCCTCTCGAGCCCATAGGTAAGTTCCCTCCTCCAACATTCACAATTCCTTCAGCAATTGAATCTCTAAGTGACTAGAAGTGCTTGTAGAAGCATATAAACATGTAGAAGCATATGAGCTTCTTAAATGCATGTAAGCTTCCATTTTAGCTTGAAGCTTGTAGTTGTAGCTTCGAATTAGCTTCTACTTCAGCTTGTCCAAACACACTAGGAGAGCCTCAATTTAAAGGCCTCTAAGATGCATCTAGAGTGTCTCTAGAAAAAACTAGAAGATAAGCATGACAACCAAGCATGAGTCTTCTCCAACCTTCTAGATAAGTATTAAGGTTGTAGACACCATGTGCTCAAGTAGAATGCTAACTTCTAAGTGTAGACAACTTGTGCATTCTTAGAGTGCAAACTTCAGTGTTGTCTACATGACAACTCTCGAGAATTTGCCAACTCCTATGTGAGCAAACATAAAAATAATGCACAATAATTAATATAATAATTAATTTACTCTTCCCAATTTAATTTATTTATTTATTAAATCCCATGCACTAACTTTAATAATTTCACTTCGCAATCTTAATATATTTATATTTTAGTCACATGAAATCTAGAATCTTTTATTAATTTAAAAATATATTTTCCACTTTTAAATTTCATTTTCCAAAACTTTATTGCTAAAATATTTATTAGCTTTAATAATAATATTATTTAGTCATTTATTTAAAAATGAACTCCAAATATATTATTATTAAAATAAATATTGTCACATTCCAAATTTAAACTTTTAACTTTTTATTTTCAAATTTAATTATTTTATTTAATTAATTTCCCAATTAATTAAATAAAATAAATATTAAAATATCATATTAATTTTCCATTTAATGAAACCATTAATTAAATCTTTTAATTAGGCTTGATTAATAGAAAATACATCAAAGACTCTCAAGGTAAAAATATGAAAATCCATCATAGGCAAAATACATACAAAATGAAACCAAAGGTTTAAATCATGAATTACGTTATCCAACGTATTCGGAGGGTACTCAACTCAGATACTTGTCCTAATTTTCCAATTAGAACAAATGGCTTAAAAGGGTTGGGATTTGGACTTGAGAATTTATCTCCCTTCTCTTATCATTGAGATAGTGTGATAGGGTACGCTCATCCTGGCAATTCAGGGAAGTCGATACTTAGTACCTGCAACCTGCGTAAAAACCACGCATGTAAAAGCACAATATATACTAAACAAAACATGAAATGGCAGGAAGTGGTGCATCATGTAGATCCTAACTAGTAGGTGACTACGACTCCCTTCCTTGACCACATCAGACACGCCATACAAAAGCAAACACGCAAAGAAAACACGCACACCATACACATGCAAGTATGGGGTAAGTATCCATAATAAAACACATATGATAATAAATCATCTTACTAATCATCATTAATAACTGAAAGCAATGTAATAATCATCATACATACATGAAATATAAAGTCTAAGTGATCTCATCACATAATAAACTGAATCCATAGCACAATATCTGATAATCCCAAAACAATGCTGCTAACCATCAACATAAAACTAGTCTTAAAAGTGTTCAACAATGTTAGCAAAATGCGAACTAGGGGCAGGCACTACATCCACCCCCCCTGGGATTAGGCTTATTCCTGGAAGCCTACAAGAATGAAAACTAAGTTACTCACTTTGTGAGTCCCATTGAACCCTTTTTCTTCTATAGGGAGGCATGGTTCCACTGAAGATATTACAACACCCTTAGAGCAATATGATTCTGGTTTAATGGTAAACCAAAAACCATATCGATCCAACATCATTCCTTTAACATCTACTAAAATAGATCCCCTAATACATTCTAAGAAAAAGCAACTTAATGCTTGCAAAGATAAACAAAGGTATACTACCTTATATCATAGATAAAAGATACATGTTTTGCAACTAGAATATGTTTCAATTTTCAATTTTGCCCATGTTTAGGTTCAAGTAGAATTTTCAATTTTGAAAGCTAAGTGTAAAATATGCAAGTAACAGTTTAGGTTCTATTTCAGCTCACCTAGTTTCAAGTTTTCAGTTTGAAAGAGATACACATGATAGTTCAAGGTTTTCATTTTGATCAACTAGTTAACAACTAGTGGCATTCAAGTACACCTAGAGCTCCCAATGTTGAAACTCGGGCTCTGATACCAAATGTAATGCCTCGCTAAGGGATCCAAAGATTTTCACTAAGTTTGCCAAACATTTTTTTTTTTAAACATGAAAGATAAACCATTCACAGCATACGCGGAAGCAATAGTAACATCCAACTAAAAATAACATAACATAACAGATTACATTCTTTAAAGATCCCTTAATGTTGAATTACTTCTAATCATAACTTATTCATCTAAAATTCATCATTAACAATGAAATAACAAGGATACATCCAATGTTCTTAAACCATATACAAGTGTACATTTTAGATTGCTCAATCATCCACTATACATGTTACAAGGTATGAAAAGCTTGAAAGAATAAACATCCATGTAAATAAAGAACATCATCATCCAATATTATTCCATGATGAAATAACATAAATGAAACCACATTTCATACATGATACAACATCACAAAAGATATAAACATCCATCATGTAAGATAACCATACATCACAAACATAAATAACTAAGTGCACGGTTCCTCCCAACCGTAAATAGCATCATTAGACCATCATGGATCTTAGCCATCCCTCCATGCATAACATTCCAAAGCACCGAAGAGATCATCGGTATTATCATAGTAGGAACGTCACTCCTAAAAACATCCTACTAACATCATAAGATATAATCATCTAACATATGCAAATCATCAATGTAAGGAACATACCAGTAAATACATCCATCATAAGGTATATCATCTACCATAATGATCCAAGAACAGAATGAAGATAAATAGCAACCAAGAATGCTCCAGCCACAGTGTCTCGGACAGATCTCAAATGATAAGAGTGATAGAACACTACCACCCGACCGTGTGGAACCTAAATGGTCCACTCCCACCATGCTGAGGAGATAATCTCAAGTCCCAAACAAGCTATCCATAATACATAACACAAATCTCTATAGTCCAGGAATCCTAAAAAGTATACTACTCAAATGTTCCAACACACACAAAATCGACATCTAATTCCTAGAGGCACAACAATGACATGTAGGAAACCTACTCTGCAAGCTGGAAAGTTTCATCGTATATATCTCGTACAATTTACTCTGGCAGTTAGCTAAACTCCACGGGTCCATACAGATCTCATGCAACCACTAGTATCCTCTCATACTGACGAGGCATACTACGAAATGCAAGGTCGCAACCATGCATCTCACTACTCCCATCCTAGCCTGTACAAGCGCTCAAGGCATGGGTGAGAACATCAAAACAATTATCTTTTTAGGTTCATTTAGTCCCCATTTAGGGTGTAAATGTTATCACTTATTAACCAAACTTACAATGAGTTACCCTGTTAGCCACTTAGGGCCCCGACCCCCATTACAAGCCACTTCCTGACACTACAAGTAGATTACCTACCCTAATGCTCATGGAATCATAAATCACCACAGTCCTATACAAGCGACTGTAAAGAAAATCCAAAAGATAATCCATAAAAAGAATCATCAAATATCCACTATAGGAATCATCAAATATCCACAATAAGAATCATCAAAGAGCCATGTTCAAAAAATGGAGATTGTGGGAAAAAGTGTGAGAAGGTGTAGATATATGTGGAAGAATCAACTGTACATATAGCTATAAGGCATTGTGTGGCATGATCTTGAATGAAGACTAAATTTGCAATCAACTCAATTATCTTCCTTGATCAATTGTGTATAATCTAAGAAATTGAGAGAAGGTTTGCAGAAAGAGATGGAAGATACAACACATCATTGAATGTGCGATCTTGAATTCCAACTAGACCTTTCCCACAAACTTGTAGGGTAGTGTTATTCTCCATGAGAATATGAGGAATGGGAGAAGCTTTAAGAGTAGAGAAGACACCTTGAGAAGATGTCATCTATTGAGAAGCACTTGAATCTAGTATCCAAGGGACCTATGAAGGGGATGCAAAGGATGCCCGTAATGCATGACCCTTTCTAAGATCTGGCATAGGTGTCAAAGATGTGGAAGAAGAGTAAAAGGTAGACCCTTGTGAGGGAGAAGTGGAAACAATGCTCCTCTGAATAAGAGCTTGCAAATTTACATTTGTTTCTCATAGCCATCAAATCTATTCTTAAAACAATGTGCCTCATCATGAGATCATTTCTAATAATAGGAATAGGTATGAGTCTCAGTCATCTTGGACTATTTACAAGTTAACCAATCACAAAATGTCACACATGAAGGCATCCTATCTCTGTCACCCAAGGCATCGATAGTGGAGTAGAAGGTGGAAGATAAGATTTTATATTGTCACCTCAACTTTGAGAGTATTAAGAAGATACACTCATCATCTATCTTCTTTCTCCCACATCCCTAAAAAACTATTCACAAAGATTTGAACTTCATCAAGAAGTCCTCAAAAGTGGGGAAGTTGATAGGTGTCAAAGAAGTCAACTTTGCATCAAGTTGTTGTGCGAAAAACTCATTCACTATGCCAAACAAAGTCTGGAATTTGGTCCAAATAGCCTGAGGAGTGGTCAAACCATATAAGTAAAACAATAGACTATCAGAGATGTTGACTGCAATCAATTCCATGGCTCATCCATTTTGTTCCTATGCTGAAAAACCTCAAAAGGACATTGTAGAGTAGGTCTGTTCGCATCTAGACATGACCATAAGCCTCTTGACATGAGAATCCTAGTCATGTATGCCATCTAGGTGTGATAGTTGTGTGGCATAAGATGGATCATAGATGGATCCAACATTAAGAGAAGAAGATGAAAGTAGAAGGGTCTTATTGTAGAGTAAATTATAGAAAAGAAAATCCGCCCCCCCCCAAATAATGTATAAAGATAGATCCCTCAAGTACCGGAATAAACAACAATAGAAAGAGCAAAAATTGGAAAAAAAAAAACCTAGATTTTGGATGTAGAGAAGGAGGAAACAAAAGCCTCTAGTTCAATGCCAAAAAGGGGAGCTCAAACTAACTTGGAACGTGAAGAAACCAAAATCATTATCTCTGAATCATATTTTTAGTGCTTCTTTTAGATCAAAAAAAGACCTCTATATGCACAAGTTATGGCAAAAAAACAATTGCTACTCAAAAATACTAACTCACTGGAAAAATAAAGTCACTGCAAAAAATTTGACAATTGTACGTCACTAGAAAAAATCTAACTACCAGTTTCCTAAAATCAACAAGCAAAAAAATGATGTCAGCACATCAAAAAGTGATGTTAGTAGGCTCTATAGGAGTGATGAAGTTAGCCTATCATGAAGTGATGTCACGCTAGAAATTGTTGACATGTGACTAGAAATTTCTTACAAGTGACACAAAAAAATGACATCACATCACTGAGGAGTGACATCAAACTAGGGGTAGTAGCATATAGCAACAGTTTGTTGTCTCCAATAGTCAGGGTGGTGTGATGGTAGCCCACCAGTGGCAGTCGAGCCCAAGCATTGTTGTAGTGGCTCTACTAGTGGTGGCAGCACCCTGGCCAAGCATCAATGGTGTAGGAGTGGGGCCACAATGGTGTAGCACTGGCCACCAAGCGGCCTTGTGTTCTATATATATATAGTTTTTTTTTGTCTATATGACTAGCTAGGTGAAATTGTTTTGCCTCTCAGAGCTATAGTCACCAAAAAATGAATTTTTTTATATGAATCCTGACTGTATCAAGCCTTTTGAACTTAATGGCAATGCTTTTTTAGGCCCAAAATGTCTTAAAAAATTTCTCTTCCCCTCGATTGAAGAAAAAATTTACATACAAACTAGGGTTTGTCTCTTTGAATCGTGGCTTCAACAATCCTTCCATTGAGAAGCAGTAGCAAGGCTCTAATACCGTGTAGAAGTTGATGAAAGCCAACTTCATAGTGTGCCAAGATAACCTACATGCAAATAACCTACTAAAGAGAAACTGAAGAAGGAAGAGAATAAGATCTTGGAGCAATTCAAAAAAGTGAGAAAATATATTTCACAAGAAAATGAAATTTCTACTTGAATGTGTTCAAAATACGATGAGAGATCCCAAATATAAAGGCATCAAGAAAGCTTCTAGAACAAATTAGAAATCGTTAGGAGATAAGTGTGACAACTAAGCATAGATCCACAAAAGGTGGAATATCCTTGATCAAAGTGAGAAGATAAGTATGATTAGGTAGGAGCAAACTCTTGTGTTGTCAACAACTCATCAAAAACTCCTAGATGACAACTAACATCTAAATGCTTTTATCTAAGTAAACTTAAGTAAAAGAATAAATAATTATTTACTATAACATATTATATACATATACATACATACATACATATATATATATATATATATATATATATCACTGTCTTGTTATTCCATTGTTTACACAAGTTTTCATTATCATCCAAGAATCTATTGGTTGCTATTTTTCTTATCAATAGTCCATACTTCATGTTTTCCTAGCCATAAATGACTTATGAATTCATCCTTAGGTTGTAGGTTTGTAACTACATAGGTATAAAACCATTATTAGGATGTTGGCAATGTTTACTTATCCAAATGTAAATGCTTACTTATTCACTCTTACAACTATCTCCTTATTGACAATATAGGTCATCATCATTTTTCTTATCATGCCCCGTGGCTTATAATCCTCTTATTACTTAACTCTAATAATTGAACCTTGAGTCCATATTAGGTTGATGATGTCATTGCAACTTTACTTTCTCTATATTTTAGGGTTATAATTGATCCAATAATTTCAATACTAGAGTCTATGAGTATTCACTTGATAGTTATAATTTAGTATCACTCATGCTTATACAATAAGCTTGCTACCATAATTAGACACACAACCCAAACTCAAAAATTTTCATTTTCTATCTCACTGGTTCAATATTATATTCTACATACTTTTTTCCATTTAATTATGCTATTACCACCATACTTTAAATAGATTTATTCATCAATTAGGGTTCTACTACTCATTATATAATTCACATTCTTTTATTCTTTGTGTGTTCCTAGCTAACTCACTTGTTTAATAACTTTTTTCTTTAGTAATCTTGTTGTTCAAGGTTTCCAAAGATTACTTGTAGATTTCAATTGAATTCTTGTTTTCTTTTTGAGGATTATTGGAATAATATAGTTTAAATTTGTAATATGCTAGAGGTATCCCAATAACTTGATAACCTAGTATACTCTTCAAGTGTTACCTTCCTATTCACTCACCATTCATTTTATCACTTCAATATTTAAACCCGAAGGCATAAAGTTAGATTATGAAGATCGTAGGTTTTGTTTACTTATGTGGTACAAATAATAAAACTTTTGAATACTATTTCTACTTTAATAATAGAGGAAAACCTATTTAATAATAATAATATCAAGAAGAAAATCTATTCAATAATAAAACTATTAGTAGTACAAATAAATTCAAATGATGGGAAACCAAAAAGAAGAAGAATACAATTAATGTTATTTAGAACTATAATAGTTTAATTATAGCTAACCAATACAAGTTAAATAAATTAAACCAATTCACTAATTTAATACTTTTTCTAACTAATTTAATTTATTTTCAAACTGAGTTACTCAATTTTACTATCTACTAAATCAATTGAATATTTAGTATGTTGAAATGTCCTAATGGGAAGAGTACTTCTAAGAGGGATAGGGTGAATCAGAAGTAATGACTTTTAATCCTTTTCAAATCCTCCAATTACACGTGAATAAAATTATCATGCATGCATACAAACATTTGAATAACCATGGAAAGTAAATATGCAACACCACATAACACATGAGAATTTGGTGACCCAAAAACCCTCCAGGAATAAGAAGCTAAAACTGGGGTGAGGATGACACCCACAAAAATTACTGCAGCAATGAGTTTAACCCCTTTTGATGGTTTGCCCTATTAAAGGCTTTACACACTGCCAAATGTGACCTGTTGAAAGGATTTACAAACACTTTACATGAAGTGTCACCCTATTAAAGGATTTACATATATGTTATTAAACCTACTTAACTTAATAGGACTTTCATGACCTTCTCCAAAGGTTCTTCTATCCTTCTCCTAAGGATCTTCCAACCTAGATGTTAAGCTAACCTATCTCTATAAGATTTAAACTTTCTAATACAATTATGAGAGAGTATTAAAATAATACACCTGATTGAATGCAATCTCTTATTGCATGTCATTGCATAGGTATTTGAGAGGATTATATTTTATCTTCTCATCCTATCATGAGTCTTGCATAACCATTTCACATCTTGGTTTGTGCCGACAAAAACTCTCATGTTGATCCTAGGTTCCTTGGCACATATAGACTTGTTGATGCTCGGCACATACTATTCCTGTCTTGCTCGAAATCCACTATGCTTCCTAGTTTACTTGGCATCTATAACTTTCTTGGCTTTCTTGGCATCTACTATACCTTGTGTAACTCGGCACATGTTGGATTCTAAAATACTCAGCACATGAAGATTTCCTATATTGCTCGCCACCTAAAGAATTTTATTACTCGACACATACTATACTTTGATATGCTTGACACTAACTATAGTTTTGGCTTGGCATGCATTGTGTGCTTGACATTTATTGCATGCTCAACATCTATAGTGAAGATGGTTAAGTGTGTTGATACTCATTTTTCAATACTATTTATTTGATCAACAATCTCTCCCTTTGACATGAGTGTCAAAAACACTTAATTGATCATTTATGATTCAATCCTTTTGAGTACATACTTTAGTTTCTTGAATTACATGCAAAATTTTAAAAATATCATAAGTACCTTATGACTCCCCCTAAGTTTATTATGCCTTGTCTATTCCTGTAGTTTTGTGCCAATGTTCTTGATTCTACATTCTGACCTATATGCTTTGTCTGATCTATGTGATGGGCCTATTTACCAAAATTTTGCATCTTCCTTTCACTCCTTTATTACTTCTCTCCCTTTTTTTGGCTATTTACAGTCGTTTGACTTTATTCTCAAAATGATCAAAATTTGTCAAAATTTGGTAAATATCCCCCTTTAATATATATCCCCTGAATATATCTCCCCCTTAGAATATATCTCCCCCTTTTTGATACTGATGTCAAAGGGTTCTATGGGGTGATGACATACTTGGAAAAAAAAATTTCATTTACCTCAAGGAGTATTTTGAGAGCTGCATCTTGGTCATTCAATGCAATGTCCAATGACTTTTGTTGGACTGCAAGCTCTACTGCAAGATCAACAAGTCCTTCATTTGTAGAAATAATTGGATCTTTCTTTAGGACCGTCTTTGCATACATCTACTCCTTGTGTAATACTTCCAAAAAGAGTGTAATAGAGGCTTGAATTTGCATTAATTTAGCCTTTATATTGGCCTCCTCTGCTATCAATGTAGCTAGTTCCCTTTGAGTGTGAAGTGTCTGTGCAACATGCTTCTCACTATGAGCTAGATTGGTTGGTAGATACATGCTGAAAATCTTGAGATTTCTCTCCAAGATCAGTATCTTCTGATTTATTTCTTGTGTGAAGTTGGAAAAATCACACAATTTGGTGTAAAGGGAGAAGATGTTCCCTAATACAACCTTGACTCTATCCAATTTCTTGGCTATGTCAAAATGTCCCAAAGTGATTTCATTGGCTATCTTCTGATTGAACTTCACTTGGAACTTCTTCTCTGACCATTCCATGAGTTTAGCATTAGTATCATGGTCTTCATTACTTATTTGGTCAACTATTTCTGATAGTTGCTCAAAAATTGGCCTTTTTGCATCTGGAGGTTGTAGGCTGAAGGCATCCATGAATATGTCTTTGATTTTATTCATTACTTATTTTTATTTATACTCCTTCCTCATTTCCTCTTGTCTCCTCCTTCTATCCAAATCACTTTGTATTTTGTTCATCATTTCTACAGTCAAAGTGCTTGAATCATAATAGGGTATTTGAATTTCTTCACCAAGCTTAGGAACACCATAATGAATGGTCCTGGCTACCCTAGTGGAACTCAAGCCTAGTGTTCTAACATGTAAGGCCAACATGTCAGTGCTCCGCTACTGAAGAGGTTTAGTAGGAGTTCCTATTTTTGGTATTTCAATGAGTGTTTGAATTTCAAATTCATCCATTTTCTATGTTTCTTCCTTCTCTTCTTATTGTTTTTCCTATCCTCTTTCTGTGGTTGGGGGTGTACTCATCGTCTGTACTGATATGCCTGTATCTACGCCTACTATTGCACTTGGATCCTAAAGAGATTGAGTTACTAATTTTGGTGGAGATGGAGGTGCAAGAAGTAAAAGTCTAGTGGTTTGAATAGTCTTAGGTGGATCTTGTGATGACACCTTGACTTCTTTAAGTTTTTCCATTGACTTCTGAAGTTCAACTACACTAACCAATATTGGGCTTGAGCATAATTGGGCCAGTTGAGTCGATTGGTCAAGGATCTTGGTGAGATCCTCTATAGTTAGAGGGTTGATGTTTTGACTAGTAGTGTCAGTAACATCCTTGATCTTGATTTTTTTTGCAGGTGTGAAGGTGGAATAAGGAGGCCTATGGGGTGCTAGTTGTGTGTTATGAAAACTCTATTCTTGCTCATCACCTTTATTTATTTCTTCCTCTTTCTTCTCCTCTTCCACTTTCATCTCTTCCTCAACCTTTTTCTCCACTTCTTTTTTTTCCTCTCTATTCTTTCTTCTAGTTTCGCACTTGCTTCTACCTTGTATTCTTCATCAAATAGATCATCGATCTTTTTGTATAACATTTTTCACAATCTTGTGGATTTTTGTACAACCTCTTTAATTTTATTATGAAGTATAGAGAATGCTCTATACTTAGTTGTAAACCTATTATTGTGCCTTTTGACTGCATTTATTATTTGACTCTTAGACAAGTCTGGTAACAAACTTGCTAGAGTAGATTCTCTTATTTCTTTCTCTATTTTTAGACAAGAATACCATTTTTCTTCTATAATTTTATACAAATATTTTGGCAATTGCCCATGTAATTCAAGAGGTGTGAATTTTTAATCTTCCATCATTGCATATATAGACTCTTCCACTTTATTTTGCTCTATTTTAGTGAGCTTATTAAAATCAATGCTCTTTAAATTACTCAAGTCTCCATTCCTAATATTTTTGCATAATGTGTCAATTGAAGACTTTGGAGGATGACTTACCACCCTAGGTTGACTGATGTCTTAATAAACTATCTTTTCTTCTTCATCAGTGTTTGGTTGAGCCACACATTTCCTTCTTTTTCTTGGCTCTCTTCAGTCTTCTTGGTGGATTTCTTTTTCTTTGTAGCCTCTTCCTTTGCTTTTTGAGTGGAAGCTCTTGCAGTAGCTCTAGTGGTTGGCTTCTTAAGTGTGGGCTTGGCAACTTTCTTTGGCTTGGGCTAAGCAACAAGAGGTGCCTTGGCTTTTCTTTTGCTGACTTTTCCTTTGATGGGTGCTTCCTTGGCTTCTTCATCCTCAACACTCTCATCTTTGTCTCCATCTTCTTCATCATCACTTATCTCCTCGGCTTCCTCTACTATCCCTTATTCTCCTATCTCTGCCCCAAACTTCTTTTTGATTATTTTGACTACCTTGTCTTTTCTTTTCATTGCACTGGCTATCTTTAGATCTATGACCAATCTGAATTTTACAACATCATAAGTGCCAAAATGCTTCGCAATTTTATCAATTTCCTTTGCAAGAAATGCTATTATGGCTGCTGAGGCTTGATCTATATCAAGCTCATATCCCAATGGTCTAAGCCATCTAATTCTTGGAATGACTACTTGGATATATGTGTAATCAATATCAACAAGAAAGAATATATCTTTCACATGTTGATCTACCAGTGAGACTGGTATCCTCATTCTCTTTTTCATTGCATTCTTGAAGTCATCAAAATAGATAGTCATTTGAGCATCAAAATTCTCTCCCATCTTATCAATGAACTCATTTATTTTCTCAACAATAGTCTTATTCTGATTCCAATTGACTTTGCCAAATGAAGGGAATTCCTTCATTACATAGAAGAACATGCAGACTAGCAGTGACCAAAATTTGCATTGAGCTCCCTTAGACTTTCTTATGGCTCCAAGGTTTTCATTTATCTACTGCAACATGAGCTCTACAAGTTCATAGGTGTGGTCCTTCTTTACAAGTTTATATGCCACATCCACCACTATGTAGGGTACACTATTTAACATGCTAGATTGGTCAAATTTGTGTGATATGATCCTCACAAAAAATTCTAGTAGAGGTTCAATTATGGTATCAATTTTCATGCCTCGGTTATTCCATCTTGCATGAGTGTTCTTCTCAATTGTTTCTCTCATATCACTCCTTAGTGTCTTGGGCTGATATAGGATTGGAAACCTAGTAACCCTATGAACCATCTTCTTTGTAATATTCACTAGCCCTTTCTCCAACCAAAATGCTCCGTAATGGATTCTACTAAGCACTATACAAATCCACTTAGTCTTAAAGACAATTGGAAAAACTAGGGCTTTGGTCAAACCCTTCTTCTCTACAATGGAAAACTCATCCTTCAATATGCCTTTATCACATAGTTTATCAAAAGCATTATATATTTCTAGGTCTCCTATGGATCCAATTTTGCAATTATAACATTTAAATAAGTCTTTCACCATAACTACCCTATCTAGAATCATATATAGGATACCAATGGGATCATTCTTGTATGCTACTTCTGGTATTGACTTGAACTCGAGTTTCTTAACGTCATTACTAAATAGCTGAATTTCATGGCTTTCCTTCCCTTTTTTAGATTTAGAACTAGATTCCATGATTGATTGAACTAGGTTTTATTGTTTGAACAAATTTCAAAAACTACGTAGCTCGACACCTGAGAGAAATAGCTGGTAAATCAATGAGCTTGAGTTGGGTAGTTGTTGAATCAATGAAAATCACTATTTGTTCACTAGAAAAATTACTTGCTTTCTTTCCTTGGAATCGCTCTTCATTTGAATGGTTTGAAATTGAATGATTTTTTCCTTTATGACATTTGAAAACCTATCATTAAATGGATTTTTTACTTTCATCTACCACTTAGCTTCCAAAGGACTTTTCAACACATCATCAACTATATTTCATTCACTTGACATCCATTAATCTCATTTCACTCAGCTTCTACTAATCATGTTAATTACTCAGCAGTCACTATCAAGTCTTACTCACCAACTATTAGAATAATCAACTCAACTTCCAAAGACAGCTCAACATCATCTTTGAACTTTTAACTTGGCATCTTAACTTATGTAGGTTTATTCTTTATAGTGCTTCTTTGTTATTTAGGGTTGTCGTATGATAGTTCATTTTATGTATTAGCCCTATAGGCTTATTGTGCTTAGTTGGATGAGGTGTGATCACTTGACCTCTTGGGTTAAGTTACCCATCCATTAGATGAACTTGATCCATCTCTTCTGTGCCATTTCTTCTTTGTATTTGCCTTGATGTTTTCAACATCAACTTTTTCTTTGACCTTGTTGGCTTCAGTCTTGGGTGCCTTAACCTTTTTTAGACAGTTCTTGCTGACATGTCCAACCTTCAAGCAACTGAAATAAGTGGTCTTGTTCAACCATCTATTATAATTTCCCTTGAAATGTGTTGTGATGCAATTCTGAGGTATATGTCCATACTCTTAACAATAGTGAGAACTTTGCCTTGTGTTGTAGTCCCAGTAGTAATGGTGTGCATAGTTGCTTCCTCTTGCATGCTGATTTGGTGTCCATATAGGCTTTGATATACACTCAAAGGTTCTATGTCCATACTTCTAAAAATTGTGGCAAAGACCATCAAATCTTTGTGTTCTTGTGACTTTAGGCTTGCAGTCTTGTGTCATATGTCCTTGCTTGTTACACTTGCGACAATACCCTTGGCTTTTGGGTGTGCTCTATTGATTAACTTTTCTATTCCTACAAACATTATTAGTATGCCCTTTCTTATTATAGTAATGAAAAGTAGGTTTTGAGTTCTTACCTTTATCACTCCTTTGCTCAACACTCATTGATGCTTCACCTTCTTTAGTACTGGTGTATCCTAGTCCTAAGGTGTCATTGGTTGATTCAGGTGATTTTAGCGGTTATTCAAAGTACTTGATGGCTTCACTTGACTTGTTGAATTTTTTATATATTTCTTTTTCTCTTTTCAATTCACTCTATAGTTTTTCATTCTACATTCTTAGTGTAGAGATCTCAATGTCATTCATGTTGAGTTCATGATGAATGTTCATCATTTAGCCAAGTGTATCCATTTGCATGTTTGAGATCCTTGTGAGTTTAGTAGACTTCTCCTCAAGTTTATTTGCAAGATTTCTCTTGACATCTTCTAGTATATCTCTATCTTCAACTACTCTTTTCTTTTCTTTAGTTATTTCACATAGCATCATGGCTTGTGATTCATGTTCTATCTTGAGATATCTTATCTCTTTAGCTTGTATTATGTTTTTCTCAATTAGTTTTTCTATTGCTGCATCAAACTCTTTTGAGTCTCCTCTTGCAAATACTTCAGTGGTGTCAATCTCCCTGTAATATATGTCATTGTTTGCTATGGCCATGTCCTTTATTTTTTTGAAGGATTTTCTTAATTCCTCTCTTGCTTTCTCTACATTGTGTAGGGTGAGCTACACATCAATCACCTAGTTTTCAATGATCTTCCCAAATTTGAAGACTTTCATCTTTGGATCTTTTTCTCTAAGCTATTAGGCTTCCTTATGAGAGAGCTAAGCTCTACTACCAATTGTTGAAATTTCCTAATGGGAAGAGTACTTCTGAGAAGGGTGAGGTGAATCATATGTAATGACTTTTTATCCTTTTTAAATCCTTCAATGACATGTGAATAAAATTTTCATGCATGCATACAAACATCTGAATAACCATGGAAAGTAAATATGCAACACCACATAACACATGAGAATTTGGTGACCCAAAAACTCTCCAAGAATAAGAAGGTAAAACTGGGGTGGAGATGACACCAAAAAAAATTACTCCAGCAATGAGTTCAACCACTTCTAACAGCTTGCCCTGTTAAAGGCTTGCCCTATTAAAGGCTTTACACACTATCAAATGTGACCTATTGAAATGATTTACAAACACTTTACATGAATTGTCACCTTGTTAAAGGATTTACATATAGGCTATTAAACCCACCTAACATAATAGGACTTTCATGACCTTCTCCAAAGGGTCTTCTATCCTTCTCCTAAGAATCTTCCAACCTAGCTGTTAAGCTAACCTATCTCTATAGGATTTCAAATTTCTAATACAATTATGAGAGAGTATTAGAACAATACACTTGATTGAATGCAATCTCTTATTATGTGTCTCGGGCACTTGATCTCCTCTACTATCACTGATCTTTGCTAGATCTGATCTACTGAATGTGTCCCTTATTCTATTCTGATCAACTAGATATGTAAATGCTATCCTTTCCACTCACTCTCTAACACCTATGTTTTAAAACAACCTTAGTATTAGGTTCCTCTTCTTCATCTCCATTCAACTACTACTTCCATGGTGCCGTGACTTCCTTAAAAAGATTAGTGGATGGTCATGCATTCTAGAATAAAGTGTTCCTACTCAAATCCTTAGCTGTCAGCTACTAGATGCATGTTGTCTCCAATTATCTAATTGGTTGCATGAGGATTACATAGGTAGTTGAGAGGATTTGATTTTATCTTCTTATCCTATCATGAGTCATGCATAACCATTTCACACCTTGGTTTGTGTTGACAAAAACTCTCATATTGATCCTACGCTACTTGGCACATATAGTCTGATTGATGCTTGGCACATACTACTCCTATCTTTCTTGGCATCCACTATGCTTCATAGTTTACTTAGCATCTATAAATTTTCTAGTTTTCTTGGCATCTACTATACCCTGTGTAACTCAGCACATGTTGGATTTTGAAATGCTCGGCACATGAACATTTCTTGTATTGCTTGGCACCTAAAGATTGTTGTTGCTCAACACATACTATACTTTGATCTACTTGGCAGCAATTGTGACTCGACACTAACTAAAGTTTGAGCTCGGCATCTAGAGTTAAGATGGTTATGTGTGTTGACACTCATTTGTCAATACTATTTATTTGATCAACATAGTAAGAGTACTATAATGTTAAATAAATAAAATTAATCTCTGCCATGTACACATATACATGTAGTCAGACATAAAAACACAAGTTACTTCACTTTTCTTCTAACATTAAATCAACTAACATTAACTATTTTAAGTTAACCTTAATAAATTACTCTCTAAAAGTAATTAGAACCTAACATGATTTACTAGTACTATTACTAACTAAACTCCATACTTTCCAACCCCTAATAGTTGTTAAAACATTAAATAACTATTTCCTTAAAAAATTGTCATATCATAACATTAACCCCATCTACTCAACAAATTTTTATTTATTAAAAAAGCAACCTTTATATCTAAAAAAAATACTCATTTTAAATATGTTGCCCTACTAACTAACCTTAAGTACCCCTAATCCTAACTAACTTACTAACCTAACCCCACCCTTTGCCCTTACCCCTTATTCTACCTCCTTATTCCTCACATGGGTGGATTATATGGATGAGATTGGTTCAAGGGCCCATCATGGCAAATAAAGATGACACCCCCCCCCCCCCCACTTTTCAAATAAATCATCCCTTGCATTTAAAGCACCCAGCATGGGGATATATAATTTTTTTTTTAAAAAAAAGCAATCTAATAAATGTGGTCTTAGTCTCATACACCTCTGCAACTAGATTTTAAGAAGAGTGGGTGTTATTATGTTAAAAAGATAGTGGGTGGGACAATTAGGATAAGATGGGATTTATTTAATAATTTCATTTTCATTTTTATTTTATTTTTATTGCATTTTAGAATTGTAAGTTTATTATTTAAAATATGTCAAATGATTAAAGAGAATCTTTTCAAGAATATTCTCTATTATCAAAGGGAATTAAAATTTTACAATACAATTTCCAGGGAGTATTTTTGCTATAAAATGGATGATTATTTTTTCAAGTCTTTTCTTTGTAAGTAAACATTTTGAAATCTATTTTGCTTACAAGGTAAGAGGATATATATATATATATATATATATATATATACATATATATAAAATTTAATTGTAGCATAGTATTCAATGTAATGCTTAAGCCGTCAAATAAGAACATTTTACTTCCTAATACAAGATGAAGTGTCATTCATGTAATTTATTTTTTCATAACATGATTTAAAAATTAAATTCGATAACTTAATATATATTTCATTTCATCTAATTAACATTAAGGGTATGTGCAGAATCATGGTCAACCAAACTATGCTCTTAAGTGGCAATAAAAAATTAGAGAATCAGGGTTATGTCAACTTGAAGTGCAATTTTCTAAATTAAATTTATAACAAAATGTTGAGAGGAAAGAATCTCTAGCAAATTGAATCTAGTTTCTAAAGTACTAGGACTTATCTTCAAGAAGAAGAAGAAAAGATTGGTCAAAATTTTGAATTTTAATGCAATATTACAAAAATTTTAGAACAAAAATAAGAAATAGAAGTATGTGTGACCACCTTCATCAAAATCAAATGATAATATTTTTTAAATAATATTTTAGATATAAGTAGTAGACTCATGCCTGGATGTGACACATATTTTTGGGTATTTTTATTCTAAATAAATAATAATTAATTAATTTTTGACTTTATTATTTTTGGAATAAAAAGCTTTTCTGTCTGACCACCTTAACTAATTCAAAACTCTGCAAAATTCAAATTTTCATTTTTTTTTTATAGTAGAAGAAACATATAATGTGATCCATCTTTTGGATTTAAAAAATGTTGTACCATTTGAAAGTTATAGTTGTTTTTCAAGTAGTGTGTTAGTTAGCATTTTATTCGTAACTCCATTAGAAAATAAGTAATAATTACTTACTAAATTCATAATTTTAAAAACCTTCCATTTATGGAAAGATAAGAAGATTCTTAAGAAATGCTCTTCATATCATCAAATTTTTGTTTAAGAAAAAGTCATCAGCTACATGTTTGAAGGAAAAATCACATAAAAATAGGTCAAAAGCACACTTTTAGGATGTTTTTAAAGTTGACCATAGAGGTTTGGTATCAAAAGATATAGTATACCTTATAAAGATATTAATTATTTTTATTTAGTATCAAGGTGAGTGGGAAAAAAGTTGGAATAGATTTTGAAATGGTTTGAGATATTTTAGAACTAGAAAGCTTTTAGATTGCCACTTTTTGGCACACCATGATCCTACCCATACCTTTAATCAAATGAATACAAATTGGAACTACTATAATGTCATAGGAAAAGTAAAACATCAATGCATCCATTTTTTGATAAACATATGCATATAAAAGGAATTACAAGCAATATCATACGCAAGAATAATACTCAATTTTTTAATTCAATTATCCAATTCAAGGACTCCCTTAGGAAAGAACTAGTAAAGAAAATTGAAAATAATAATTGTTTCAAAAAAAAAAAGTTGAACAATAACTTTATACAGTAGGATCATTATCCCGAGGAGAAATATCCCAACACATTTGAAATAAAAACAACTCTAAGATCCTACATGTCTCTATAACAAGGTAGCCACTATGGAATCTCCAATTCTCATCAAGGTAACCATGGAGATAATGAAACTAACTAGAAGAAAAACAATTTTAACATGATTAAAAAGTCAATCATTTACTCCTATCTAGGTTTGCACAATAGGTTTGTCATTGAATCAAACTAGGGAGAAGGTGGATTATTCAATAGAAGATGTTAGTCACAACACCATAATAGTGCCTTTTTGGGGCTATAATCACAAGCAATTTCATTCTTCCATTTATTAAATTCTAAAACTCAAAACATGATTTGTGTTGATGAGTAGGGGCCCATAACACACTATTCTCTCCCTCTCCTCATCTTGAGGAGAGACTCTGCACTGTTGGAATCTAACTAAAGACATCCTCTTGTACATGGCCACTTTTACCCTATCCAAGGGTGAGTAATGCCAATACATCTCATGCAATCCTTTTGAAAATCAAAATTAAAATAGTAAGGAAAACATTTAAGAAAAATCCATTTCAATCCTCCCAAACATGTTTATCAAAAATACAAACATACATATGCAAAGAAAACTACTTAAGAATGAAACACAAAATGAAAGAAATGAGCTTGAACGATCCTTACCTTTGCAATAAGTTTATGGCAACTGAAATTTGACATGAGCTTCCCTTCCTTCTCCTTCAATCCTCAATTTCTATCTAAGACAAGGGGTTGGGTGAACACTCTTCCTCTCTCAAATTTTCCACTAAATAGGATCCCAACTCAACCATCTACAAAATGCAAAAACTCCCCCACTTGCCTAAAAGCTTGTAGAAACTTCTAACTCAATCATGTCATTAAGGCTAATGCCAAGGTGGACTTTAACTTATCCAACTCATGGTGAAACTTCAATTTTCATAACAAAGAAAAAAAGGGATATTTCGGTGACCACAAAAGTCAACAAAAGGGGATAAAGGGGATGAAAATGTCTCCAACCAATACATATACCCCATAGGTAGTTATTTTTCATGATTTTTGGCCTCTAGGACTATCTAGGGACCTATCAAAATGCTTGAAATATTTGAACATTTTAAAAACTCTCAAAGTGTAGTTTTATCACTAATCTTGATTAGGGTAATTAATCTTGATTACTAGCTGATTAGTCAAAAGGTTAGTAATGTATTCCAACTTAGATCTTTAGATTACTCAACAAATCCTAACTATCATGCTGAAATAAATATACAAATCATGAGTGTCAAGAGACACTATAAAATAAATGTTACAAAACATTGATGATTATAGAATGATACACACATTCAATTTACAATACAAAATAAATATGAAACAACGGGGTCTCCATATTTCATTAGATTCAACTTTCATTTTCACAAACTATATATAGGGTCTAGTTTTGATTCTCCATAAGATTTCCTAGCTAATAACCTTGCATGCTTCATTTCAAACATCAATAGCTCGAGAAAAATAACATGCATATATTTAAAACTCATCTAGATAATCACGTAAATTAACACATAAAATTTTATTTAAATAAATATTTCCCATTTCTTCACACATTTAATCATCAGTAAGTATATAATCAATCTAACATAACTTACTCATTAATTCTGATTAAAAATATTAGAATAATCATCACTAGACATGCATATATCTAAACATCATAGACAAGACCAATAAGGAATACTGAACTATCTAAATATGTAGAACATAATCATTGAGGTATCATAATCAACATTGTCATCATCTAGTGAAACACTTCATATCATCATTAGTGCAAATTAATGTTTAAATAGTTGACATGATGTAGTAGTTCTCAAATCACTGAGCATTTAAAAAATGGATACATATCAACTAATATCAATTGTTATTAGAAAATTTACAACATAAAACATTACTTCATATCCATTTCAATCTCCTATAACAGATTTAATAGAGAAATTTATATTTAATATTATATAGAAGGAGGAATCTTACAGAAAATTGCCAAATTGGTAAAATGGGAAAGACTAGTTTCAAGAGTAAAAACTATTAGTCAGAAGAAGTCTTGGAAATTGTGCATACTGACTTATGTGAACCTAGTGGACTAGAAAGTTATAGTCAAGAAAGACTCTTCATTCTTTTTGTTGATGATTATTCTAGAATGATGACTATGATGTATCTAAAAGAAAAATTAGAAGCCTTTAAGAAATTCAAGTGGTATCTAGCAAGAGCTGAAAAAGAAAATATAAATAAATTGAAGTGTTTAAGATCAAATAGAGGTGGTGAATTCATCTCTAATGTATTCAATAATTTATGCATTGAAAGAGGAATCATAAGACAAGTTTTAGCCCCTAACACACATAAGCATAATGGAATAGCTGAAAGAAGAAATAGATCTTGTTGGTCTCAGAATGGTTTTGATAATTAAGTGTCAAAACACTTAAACTAATTTCTAAGTTCATGTTGAGCTAGCTATTTATGTCAAGTATAATATATGTACAAGTCTCAAGTTGCAATAGGTGTTGAGTCAAAATCTCAAAAACTTTCAAGTCATTCAGGTACTGAGCAAACAGACATTGCCAAGCAAGTGTATGTACCGAGTGAGTTATAAGTGCCAAGCAAGATAGAATTTTTTATATATGCCAAGCATCAGTAAATAGTAAGTCACAAGTGACACGGTATTGAAATAAGAGTTTGTGCCTCCACAAACTTAGTTATAAATCATTTGGCATGATAGCGAATGGATAGAATTTGAGTCTTAGAGACAAGATCGAATCTATCTAATTTCCTTTGTAATTTGCATGCAACTAATCAACTAATTATAATGCTAAAGAGGCAAAATAGATGAATATCAGCCATAGATTCATATATAACCCTAAGTCACAATTTTTTTGTTAAGGAGGACAAAGCTCAATAATTGTGATATTGCTATCAGGATTTAACTGTGTGATTTTTGAGTCAAACTCATTGACCCATGTTTTATGAGTAGTGATTCACAATGAATCCATATCTCATGAGAATAAATGGAACACTTAGAACTCATTGGATCTAGGTGATGCTCACAGGGGTGAAGCATCGAGACTTCTTGAGAGGTCACCCATCCCAGTACTACTCTAGCCTGAGTGAGCTGAACTACAGAGTTTTCTCCATGGTTAAAGAAAAGCTTGCCACCTCATTTGAAAAACCTTTACCAAGTGTTGTGACTTATCAACCATTCATTAGAAAGCACCTTATGCTCATCAATTGATAAGTAGGAGATGATTTCCATAGCAAGTCAAATTGTGATATTGCTATCAGGATTCAACTGTGTGATTTTTAAGTAAAAATAATTGACCCATGTTTCATGAGTAGTGATTCAACATGAATCCATCTCTCTTGAGAATAAATGGAACACTTAGCACTCTTTGGATCTAGGTGATGCTCATAGGGGCGAAGCATGAAGACTTCCTGGGAGGTCACCCATCCCAGTACTACTCAGCATGCTTAACTACAAAGTTTCCTCCATGGTTAAACCAAATCTTGCAACCCCATATGCAAAACCTTCACCAAGTGTTGTGGCTTATGAACCATTCATTACAAATCCCCTTATGCTCATCAATTGATAACTAGGAGATGATTTCCACAGCAAGTCAAGTTGTGATATTGCTATCAGGATTTAACTGTGTGTTTTTTGAGTCAAACTCATTAACCCATGTTTCATGAATAGTGATTCGACATGAATCAATCTTTCATGAGAATAAATGGAGAACTTAGCACTCATTGTATCTAGGTGATGCTCATAGGGGTGAAGTATTGGGACTTCCCGAGAGGTCACCAATCCTGTACTACTCCAGCTTGAGCGTGCTTAACTACAGAGTTTCCTCCATGGTTAAAAAAAAGCTTGCAACCCCATTTGCAAAACCTTCACCAAGTGTTGTGCCTTATGAACCATTCAATAGAAAACCCCTTATGCTCATCAATTGATAAGTAAGAGATGATTTCCACAGTAAGTCAAATTGTAATATTGCTATCAGGATTCAACTATGTGATTTTTGAGTCAAAATCATTGACCCATGTTTCATGAGGAGTGATTCAACATGAATACATCTCTCATGAGAACAAATAGAACACTTAGAATTCATTGGATCTAGGTAATGCTCATAGGGGTGAAGCACTAGGACTTCCCAGCAGGTCACCCATCCCAGTACTACTCCTGCCTGAGCGTGCTTAACTAAGGAGTTTCCTACATGGTTAAACCAAAGCTTGCAAACCCATTTGAAAAACCTTCACCAAGTCTTGTTCCTTATGAACCATTCATTAAAAAGCCCCTTATGCTGATAAATTGATAAGTAGGAGATGATTTCCATAGCAAGTCAAATTGTGATATTGCTATCAGGATTCAACTGTGCGATTTTGGAGTCAAACTCATTGACCCATGTTTCATGAGTATTGAGTTCAAGGAGTTTGACTCAAAAATCACATAGTTAAATCTTGATAGCAATATCACAATTTGACTTGTTGTGGAAATCATCTCCTACTTATCAATTGATGATCATAAAGGCTTTCTAATGAATGGTTCATAAGGCACAACACTTGGTGAAGGTTTTGAAAATGGGGTTGCAAGCTTTTGTTTAACCAGGGTGGAAACTCCATAGTTAAGTGCACACAGGCTGGAGTAGTACTTGGATGGGTGACCTCCCCAGAAGTCCCGATGCTTCACCCCTATGAGCATCACCTAGATCCAATGAGTGCTAAGTGTTCCATTTTTTCTCATGAGAGAAGGATTCATGTTGAATCACTACTCATGAAACATGGTTCAATGAGTTTGACTCAAAAATCACACAGTTGAATGCTAATAGCAATATCACAATTTGACTTGCTGTGGAAATCATCTCTTACTTATCAATTGACAAGCATAAGGGGCTTTCTAATGAATGGTTCATAAGGCACAACACTTGGTGAAGGTTTTGAAAATAGGGTTGCAACCTTTGGTTTAACCATGAAGAAAACTCTGTAGTTAAGCACGCTCAAGCTGGAGTAGTACTAGGATGGGTGACCTCTCGGGAAGTCCCGGTGCTTCACCCTTGTGACCATCACCTAGATCCAACGTCTGCTAAGTGTTCCATTTATTCTCACGAGAGATGGATTCATGTTGAATCACTACTCATGAAACATAGGTTAATGAGTTTCACTCAAAAATTACACAGTTAAATCCTGATAGCAATATCACAATTTGAATTATTGTGGAAATCATCTCCTACTTGTCAATTGATGAGCATAAGGGGCTTTCTAATGAATGGTTCATAAGGCACAACACTTGGTCAAGGTTTTACAAATGATGTTGCAAGATTTGGTTTCACCATGGAGGAAACTCAATAGTTAAGCACACTTAGGCTGGAGTAGTACTGGGATGGGTGACCTCCTTGGAAGTCCCGGTGCTTCACCCTTGTGAGAATCATGTAGATCCAATGAGTGCTAAGTGTTCCATTTATTCTCATGAGAGATGGATTCACATGGAATCACTACTCATGAAACATGGGTCAATATGTTTGACTCAAAAATCACACTATTAAATCTTGATAGCAATATCACAATTTGAATTGCTATGGAACTCATCTCCTACTTATCATTTAATGAGCATAAGGGGCTTTCTAATGAATGGTTCATAAGGTACAACACTTGGTGAAGGATTTGCGAAAGCAATTTCAAGCTTTGGTTTAACCATGGAGGGAACGTTGTAGTTAAGCACGCTTAGGCTGGAGTAGTACTTGCATGGGTGACCTCTCAAGAAGTCTCGGTGCTTCACCCCTATGAGCATCACCTAGATCCAATAAGTGCTAAGTGTTCCATCTATTGTCATGAGAGATGGATTCATTTTGAATCACTACTCATGAAACATGTGTCAATGAGTTTGACTCAAAAATCACATAGTTAAATCCTAATAGCAATATTACGACTTGACTTGTTTTGGAAATCATGTCCTAGTTATCAATTGATGAGCATAAGGGGTTATCTAATGAATGGTTCATAAGGCACAACACTTGGTGAAGGTTTTGCAAATGGGGTTGCAAGCTTTGGTTTAACCATGGAGGAAACTCTATAATTAAGTGCGCTCAGGCTGGAGTAGTACTGGGATGGGTGACCTCCCAAAAATCTTGATGCTTCATCCCTGTGAGCATCGCCTAGATGCAATGAGTTCTGAGTGTTCCATTTATTCTCATGAGATATGGATTCATGTTGAATCACTATTTATGAAACATGGGTCAATGAGTTTGACTTAAAAATCACACAGTTAAATCCCGATTGCAATATCACAATTTGACTTGCTGTGGAAATCATCTCCTACTTATCAATTGATGAGCACAATCGGCTTCTAATGAATGGTTCATAAGGAACAATACTTGGTGAAGGTTTTGCAAATGGGGTTGCAAGTTTTGGTTTAACCATGGAGGAAACTCTGTAGTTAAGCACACTCAGTAGTACTGGGATGGGTGACCTCTAAGGAAGTCTCAGTGCTTCACCCCTGTGAGCATCACCTAGATCCAATGAGTGCTAAGTGTTTCATTTATTGTCATGAGATATGGACTCATGTTTAATCACTATGCATGGAACACGGTTCAACGAGTTTGACTTAAAAATCACACAGTTAAATCCTTATAGCAATAGCATAGCTTGACTTGCTATGGAAATCATCTCTTACTTCTCAATTGATGAGCATAAGGGGCTTTCTAGTGAATGGTTCATAAGGCACAACACTTGGTGAAGGTTTTTCAATTGGGGTTGTAATATTTGGTTTAACCATGGAGGAAACTTTTTAGTTAAGTGCGCTCAGGCTGGAGTAGTACTGGGATGGGTGACCTCTCGAGAAGTCCTGGTGCTTCACCCCTGTGAGCATCACCTAGATCTAATGAGTGCTAAGTGTTCCATTTATTCTCATGAGAGATCGATTCATGTTGAATCACTACTCATGGAACATGGGTCAATGAGTTTGACTCAAAAATCACATCATTAAATCCTAATAGCAATATCACAATTTGACTAATCTCCTACTTATCAAAGCTCAATAAATCAAGAAGTTGAGCAGAGAGGTGATAGAGTGTAAAGAGAGCAAAGAATATAAGAGAGAACAGAGGAACTTGAAGATCAGTTAAGTAGAACAAAGTATCAGGGCTACATGTAGCTTTACATCAGCTCAGAAAGGATTAGAGTAGAATGAATTGAACAGTGATATGAAATCAGCAATTGAAGATTGTGAGTGATCAGGTCAACATATTCTACTATACTTTCTAACAATTGTATTAGGAGAATGGAAATCCTATGGAGATAGGTTGGTTAACAACCATTTTGTAAATCCTTTAATAGGGTGACATTGCAAGTGAATGTTTTGTAAATCCTTTAGTAAGGTACAATTTTAATAGAGTGTTAGAGCCTTTAATAGGGTAGACCATTGCTTATGGTCAAACTTTGTAATCTTGACAAGTTACATATTGTTGTAATGATAAGTTGTGGGTGTCATCCCCAGCACAATTTTACCTTCTCATTTTGGAGGCTTTTTGGTTGATCAAATATTTGGCCATCTACTTTCATGCATGTCTTTACTTTCATTTTATTTAGATATGTTATATGCATGTATTGATTTCAGTGAAAAGTTTTATTTGTTAATCTTTGTACTTTTGATTCATCCCCCTCACAAAAATATACTTCCCATTTGTAAATTCCAAAAATTGGTATCAAAGCTAAGTCATCACAAGGAGAACCTTTACAACTTGGAGAAAAGATCTAGAGATGGAGGTCTACAAGCTTGGGAAGATTATAGAGAACCAAGAGATTGAAATACATCTCATTCCACATTCTCTAGAAGAAGCGTGGGAGAAATTGAGGAAATCACTAAAGAGAAGAAAAGAGATCACCATAGCTAAAAGTGATACACAGTACAAGGAGATTAACACTACAAAAGGGTTTTCCAATGGAGACTCAAAGGAGTTTGATGCAGAAATTGGAGACCTAATGAAAAAAAAAAAAAAGCGCAAGTAGAAGAGATCAGAACTCTCAAGATTGAGCAAGAATCACAAGCCATGATGCTATATGAAGTGACTAAAAAAAAGAAGAGAGCCATTCAAGATAAGGCCATGATGGAAGATGGCAAGAGAAACCTAGCTAATGGATTGGAGGAGAAGTCAACTGAGTTTGCAAGATTTTCCAATATGCAACTAGACACCCTAATCCAAATGATGAATGCTCATCATGAGTTGAATTTCAAATACATTGATATTACCACATTAAGATTGTAGAATGAAATACTAAAAAATGATATTGTGAGAGAAAAAGAGATTGCAGATAGCTTCAACAATCCAAATGAAGCTATTAAGTATTTTGAGCAATTGCTGAAATCTCTAAGATCTAGTAATGACACATCAGGACTATTCTATACTAGTATTGAAGAACGAGAATCATCCAAGACTGCTGAAGAAAGAAGTCAAATTTTTTAAGAACACAAAACCCACTTGTCATTTTTGTGGTAAAAAAAGACATGTTGATAATATGTGTAGGAGCAAGAATGTCAATTAGCATCGAAAACCTAAAAACATGGGTCACTATCATAAGTGCAATAAGTAAGGACACCAGGCATATGAATGTAGGACTAAAACCATCAGTACAAAAAGATTTGAAGGTCACTACTACAATTTTTAGAAGTATGGACATAGAGCATTTGAATGTAGATCCAAGCCTATGTGGTCACAAAAAAAGCTAACAAGGACAAGAAGCCATGGACATTGGTAATATTAGGACTACAAATCTAGGTAGAGCTATCACTACTATCAAGAATTTGGACACATTCCTAAGAACTACATAAAAACATACTTTCTTGGCAACTAAAATACATAATTAAGTCAAACCACTTGTTTTAGCTACCTAAAGATAGGACACATAAACAAGTATTTCCCAAAAAGGTCAAAGACACTGAACTTTGAGTTTAAAAAAGGAAAAGGAAAAGCCAATGTTGAACACATGAGAGGAGAGATGAGTAAGACATGGAAAAAAGAGATGGAAGTACCACATCCAATGGAGGGATCACTTCAGCTAAAAGGTCAGGTGGTCACACTTCATCCGACTAAGCAAAATAAGCTATGAGGAATTGATATACAATGCTTTATCATACATCAGTTCTAAGTTAGGTCAATACTACAAAGAATATAAATATCATGAATAAAGATGCAAGTTTATCTTCAAGAGCTCTCATTTTGTGCCAAGTGTGAAAAGTTACCTTCAATTGTTAAGTGAAATCATAGTGTGTCCCAAGTTTTTGGACAAAACTACTAGAAACCAAGTGATTAGTTGCTACCAAGTAAAATTGTTCTAGTTGATGCCGAGTGAGGGTAAATCCATCAACTACCGAGTAAAGGGAAAATTCCATTGATTCCAAGTAACATAGGAAAATGTATAAGCACTAAGCATTTAATGCTAGGTATTGAAGGGTATATGTTTTATTTAATTGATCATTTTCATCATTCAAATGTAGAGAAAAGAACAAGTGGAGTGAAGAAGTGATTTCAAGTGAAGGAAAAGCATTCAAATAAAATTTGAACAAAGATTCTAAGAAATTTTATCAATTTAAAGGTATTTCTTTGAGTGCCAAGCTACATGGTCTTTGAATTTGATAAATCATAGTTTGTGAAACTGGCATCTAGCTCTAGAAACCCCAAGGATAAGAAGCCATTTGAAGTTCAACTGGTTAGTAGGGAGGTTAAGCAACTAGATTTCAAGCCAATCCCTGAGGTAGCACCTAGTTGACACCTTATCCATTATTTCCCCTAAAGTAGTGATGGTTCAAGACATTTTCAAATGTTATAATTGCAAAGTAGGAGGAATAGGAGACAAGGAGATTATAGAAGCATACAATAAAATGTATGGAAATAGAGTGTTGAAGGAAGAATACAACTTAGTTGAGAAAAAGAAACTTACCTTTGCCCTAGACTTCTCCACAATATTTAAAATTGAATGGATCAAACTTATTCTAAGAAGAGTTCATGATAGCTGCTTATGGTTAGAAGGAGGCCTAGTAAAGATAACTAAAAGGATTATCCATTGAGTCATAGGTTATCCAACCCTAGGTTGGCCTAAGACCTTGAGAATGAGATTTCAAAGAGGTTATTGACAAGAACATCAAGGTGCTCAATGGAATAAGAGGGGTATGACAATAGAAACAATCAAGGACCCTTTCATAGAATTTTCTATTAGAGTTATCTCTCACAAATTCTATCAATCAAGTAGATTAAACAGTGTGCCCTACATTGCAGTTGATGTGGGATACAAGATTTTCAAGAAGGGTCATTCATATGATCTAGCTGAGCTACAACTAAAACAAATCATGGAAAACTTGGGAGCCATAAGAAGGTCCAAGAGTGCCCAATGCAAATTTGGATCAATTCTAATATGCATATTCTTTTATGTTCAAAATGAATTTTGAACTTTTGGCAAGATAGGCTGAGAAAAAAATAGATTAGCTACTGTACCGGTCAATGAATACATAGAGTAGATGGGGGCATATTTTGAAACCATTCTGACAAATTATTTTGAAGACTTTAAGAAGGCTATGAGATAGAGGCTTAGGATACCTATTTCCTTAGTTGAGCAGCACATCAGTCATATTTGTTTCTTGGTTGATATAGATTATACATATATTCAAGTAGTTGTACCAAGAGTTAGATGGCTTAGGCCACTTCATTATGAGATCAATATTGGTGAAGCTTCTTTAGCAATAAAAAATTTACTTGTAGAGGAAATAGACAAAAGTGCTAAACCTTTTGGCACTTGTGATGTTGTTAGATCTAAGGTGGAGATGGAACTAAAGACAACATCAGTTTGAAAAAGACATATAGATTAGTGAAGAAGCTAAAGGCTAGATTTTGTGAAGGCATAGAAAAAGGTGAGGAGGATGATGAAGAAGGTGATGAGGAAGAAGGAGAGAAGGATCAAGGGGCACTTGCCTTCACACAAGGCATGGGAGAAGACATAGAAGAAGGTTCTAAGGAAGAGGAAGCCAAGAAAGCACCTACTAAACCACAACCAAAGAAGAGGAAGGCAAGCACAAAGCCAATGACAAATACTAAGAAGATATCCAAGCCAAGCCCTACCAAGCCCACAAAAAGAGAAAGCACAAGGGAAACCACTCAAAAATTTAAAGAACAAGCTAACGAGAAAAAGAAGGAAATTGAGCAACAAGGGCTAGCAAAGAAAAAGTTGAGAACAAAATAAGCAACTTGACCTGACTCTGATGAACAGAAGACCAAATCAAAGGACATAAGCCAATTCAAAATGGTGATTCATGCATCTAAATCTTATTTGGAAAATATTTTTAACAATACTAAGGATAATGCTGACTGGACTAGCTTCAAAAGTATTGATTTTGATAAGTTGAGTAGAGAAGAGAAAAACATGGTGGAATAATCTATCTACACCATGACGGCCAAGTTGAAAACTCCACTTAAACTTGATAATTCTATACAAAAGGATTTGTATTCAATTATTGAAAATAAATGGCATTATTACCTAAACATGGAGAAGGAAATAAGAGAATCTACCTTTGCTAGGATAATGCCTGAGCTAACTAAAGGTCAAATCACAAAGTCAAGCAAAAAGAATGGGAGAAAATTCACTCCCAAATATAGAGCCTTCAACTTTCTCCAAAACAACATTGAAGATGTTGTAAATAAATTAACAAAAATGTGGAAGTTGATATATGGTTTGACCATAGTGAAACTAGGAGAAGAGGATCCCCTTGAAGATAAAGACAATGAAGAAGAATAAGAGAATGAAAAGGAGGATGAAGTAGAGAAAGAGTCAAGGAAAAACATAGTGGAGGAGACACAACAAAGGATAGATAAAGTGGCAACTGCTAAGGAGCAGCAACAAGAACAAAGTGTGCAAGACACACAAATACCACCCTGAGGCCTCCACATGATACCACCACACTTGTAGATACCATAACTATTCAAGATGTTCCTGAAAGATCTTGTTAGAACATCAATACACTAACTAAAGAGGATCTCAAAAATATTCTTGACCAAACTACATTGTAAGCACAATTGTGTACAAATATAGTCTTGGTCAGTGTGAAAGAGTTACAAAAGGATGTAGCAGATATAACAATGGAAAAGGTGAATCCACAAGAACCACCTTCTCATATCCCCATAACTAGTAGTGGACAACCAATAGTGAAAATAGTAGTAGACACATCTGCAAAGGTTGTCTCCACAGTTCAATTCTTGATGATTGAGAAAAAGACATAAAATGAAGAGGAGAAAGAGCCTACAAAGGAGCAAACAAGATAGATAGATTCATTTGTTTCTATGAAATAGGTAAAGGGTGCACCCCCACAAATCATAGTAATTGATAAGGAAAGATCTGAAGAGTACAAGGGAAGTCCTATGGAGAAGGAGAAAGATGTAATACAAACATTAGTGAATTTTTGTACAACAAGGACTCCAACAATGCTTTAAAAGATGAGCACTGATACCATGCTATTGCAAATATTTGCACTAGGCTGAAGCTCAAAAAGTGTAGCAAGGGTACTTCGCTATGGAGACATAGTCATCACCAAGCATGACTATGATAATATTATTCTTGAGCAGATAAATCTAATGTAAGAGGCATTACAAAGGAAAAAGAAGTAGGAAATACTCAGAAATGAGTACAAGTAAAGGCAAGCTCTACATGAAATCAAAGATATATTTCTAGATGCTTTTAGCTTGCAAACACCTATTGAAACAAGGCCAATAATGGATAAACTTTCAAATATAGTGGACCAGGTGCAAAATGAACACCTTGATACCAATGCCAAATTTCTAGAATGGTTGAAAACGGAAATTCAAGCAAAAGGTAAATAAGAAAAAATCTACTAAAATTACACTTTTACTAGTTTAATAGGCTAAGAAAATTGAAGAAGTGAAGAAATTACCTAAGAAAATTTTCTCATTGTACACAAAGATATGTGATCCATTCATCTTCACACAAGAAACTAGCCATAGTATTATGAGCTTGGAAAAAGACTTGAAGTTATCTACTATGCAACTACCAAGTGATCCAGCTCAAATTATGAATCATTTTCACACTAAGCTTCAGACTCAGAAAGAATTAGTTGTTTTAACAACAAATGAGGAAAACATGTTAGCTAAGTTAGTTCAAATACAATTTTTCATAACCTCAAACATGAGAATTTTCCAAAAGGAACTAGCCTATGCAGAAAATGTGTTAAAGAAAGATCCCAATATTTCCATATTAGATGGCTTAGTTCACTTTGCAATAGAGACGACCATCTAGATTAAATCATTAATGTTGTACTACAGAAGTGGGATGCTACTCTGAGGATAGCAATGGAGGTAAACATATCATTTTTGGCTAAATACTTACTTAGAGTATAGACCCTTTGACATAAGTGTCAAAAATGGGGAGATACACTTTAACAGACAAAGTAAACAAAGGGGGAGACAATGCAAATGAAAATGAACTAGGAGAGACTAAAGGGCTAGAAGAAAAATCAAATGCAAGGGAAGATATGTGAAAGGCATAGTTAAAAATTTTGAGGTATATAGCTCTTTACAAAATTTTGAACAAATTTTTGAAGTTTTGTTTATATGCTGAACTATAGTTATATTATAATTGAGAGAGTCAGATAAATTATGTATCGTTAAGTGTTTTTGACACTCATGTCAAAGGGGGAGATTGTTGGTCTTAGAATGGTTTTGACAATTGAATTTCAACACACTTAAATTATTTTCTATTGTGCTAGCTATTTATGCCAACTATAATATATGTATAGGTGACAAATTACAATAGGTGCCAAGTCAGAAAGTCAGTGACTACCAAGTCATTTATGTGTTGAGAAAATAGACAGTGCAAAGCAAGTTTATGTGCTGAGTGAACTATAAGTGTCGAACAAAACATAATTTCTATATCTGTCAACCATCAGTAAAAAATAAGTTTTGAGTAACACAATATTGACATAATAGTTTGTGCCTCCATAAACTCAATTGTAAATCATTTTTCATGACAACTAATGGATAGATTTTGAGTATTAGAGATAAGATCGAATCTATCAGATTTCCTATGTAATATACATGTAACCAATCAAATAATTAGAATGCTAAAGAGGAAAAATAGATGAATCTCAACTATAGATTTATACCTAACCCTAAGTCATGAAAACCTTTTGAGGAGGACAAAGGTCAATAATTTGAGAAGTTGAGTAGAGAGGTGATAGAGTGAAAAGTGAGTGAAGAATAGAAGGGAGAATAGAGGAACTACAAGATCTATTAAGCAAAATAGAGTATTAGCACTACATTTAGCTTTAAATTAGATAAAAAAGGATCATAGAAAAATGAATTGAACAATGATCTAAAATCAGCAATTGAAGTGATCAGGTCAACACATTCTACTATACTTTCTAACAATTATATTAGGAGAATGGAAATCCTATGGAGATAGGTTGGTTTAGTAGCCATTTTTAAAATCCTTTAATAAGGTGACATTACAAGTAAATGTTTTGTAAATCCATTAGAAAGGTACACTTTCAATATGGTGTTAGAGATTTTAACAAGGCAGGCCGCTCACAGGGCAGACCATTGCTGATGGTCAAAGTTCGTAACCTTGACAAGTTACATATTGCTACAATGATAAGTTGAGGGTGTCACCCCACCCCAATTTTACTTTCTCATTTTGGAGGGTTTTTGGGTGATCAAATATTGTGCCATTTATTTTCATGCATCTTTTTACTTTCATGTTATTTAGATATGTTACATGCATGTAATGATTTTAGCTAAAAGTTTTATTTATTAAGCTTTGTACTTCTAATTCACCCCCCATCTTAGAAGTATAATTCCCACTTGTAAATTCCAACAAATCCATCATGGACTATGCAAGGACACTAATGATTGAAAAGAATGTTTCTATCATAATACTAGAATGAAGCTATCAACACTATAGTTCATATCTTGACCCAAGTTTAATTGAAGAAAGACTTAAACCAAACTCCTTATGAACTATGGTATGGCTACAAACCCAATTTTAGTTACTTGAAAGCGTTTGGTAGAAAGTGTTATATATTGAAAGATTCTAGAAAAGGAAAATTTGATGAAGACATATTTCTAGGATACTATTGCATAAGTAAAGCATACAAACATTTTAATTTGACCACTCATAAGATTATAGAAAGTGCACATGTAAGAATTGATGAGTTTGTAGAAATAAGTGAAGAATAAAGAAAAAAAGGAGCAAGAGGATTATAGAAGATTTGTTTACTATGAACCTAAAACTCTGCCAAATCTATTTGAGAGAATGAAGACTTCATCTCCTTAGATCACCAAGTCTCTAATGGTTATTGAATTACAAGAAGTGCAAACTGAGTCACAGGGACTTGAGTCACATTTAGAGGCTACCGAGCTAGTTCAAACTAAGTTTGAAGTACCTAAGATATAGATAAAAGGACCCAAGACCAAAGCTAAAGTACATAATGAAGATAGTAGAATTCATCACAAGCCCAAATAAATTTTATTGGTAAAATATGCTAGAAGGAATCATGCACCTAACTAGATCATAGGAGATAAATCAGATGGAACAATGGCAAGAAGTAAAATTAAAAGGGGCATGTTTACTTGCTGAATTTGAGCCTAGAAATACTGAACATGCTATGAAAAATTAAAGTTGGATTGATACTATGAATGAAGAGATTCAATAGATAGAAAAAAAACAATACTTGGACCCTTGTTCCTAGGGCTAAAAATAAAAATATAATTGGCACAAAATTGGTATTGAGAAATAAGTTGAATGAAGATGGAAAAGTCTCTAGAAATAAATAAAGAATAGTATGTAAAGGATATTCACAAGAAAAAGGTATTGATTATGGTGAAACCTTTACCCCTATTGCGAGATTAGAACGTGTTTGGATATTACTTGCATATGCAGGTCATAGAGGATTCAAAGTATCTTAGATGTATGTTAAATCTACATTCTTGAATGGAATTCTTGATGAGAAAGTCTACATTGAATAGCCAAAAGGTTTTTTTGATCCTATCAAAAGGGATATGGTGTAGAAATTACACAAAGCACTTTATGGTCCCAAACAAGATCCTAAAGCCTAGTATGAAAGACTACATAACTATTTGATACATAGTGGTTTTCAAGAAAAAAATGATAACGGTAGTCTATATATCAAGTAAGGACCATATAAGAAGATTGTGTTAGCAAAAATATTTGATGATGAAACTCTATTTATAGGAAATGATGACTTATGCAAAGCATTTTCAGAAGAAATGAGTAAAGAATTTGAAATGTCCATGTTTAGTGTAATTAAATTTTTTGTTGGACTATAGATTCAACAGGATAAAAATGGTATCTATATCACCTAATATAAGTATATCAAGGAGATACTAAAGAAGTTTGGCATGGAAGATTCAAGATCTATTGGAACTCGCATGTCTACTGAATATAAGCTTACAAAAAATGATGACTCTAAAGAAGAAAATCAGATCTTATATAGATCTATGATTGGAAAATTATAGTATGTAGTACATTGAAGGCATGCCATTGCCTTAGTAGTTGGGATAGTGGCAAGATTCTCAGAAAAACCTAGAGTAAACCACATGATGGCAATCAAAAGAATCATGTGTAATCTAAAAGGCACTGAAGATTATGGATTATGGTAAAAACTTGGTAACAATCTAGACCTAAAGGTATTTACTAATGTTGATAGGGTAGGAATTCTTGGTGATAGGAAAAAGCAATAGTGGTGGAGCATTCTTCCTTGGTAAAAGACTAGTGTCTTGGGTGAGAAACAAACAAGATTTCACATCCAAATCCACAATAGAAGAAAAGTATGTGGCAAAAATAGTAAATTGTTCTAACATTATTTGGTTTAAAAAATTGTTGGAAGGAATGAAGGTTGAAATCAAAGAGTTAGTAGTCATATATTGTGATAACACTAGTTCAATTAACATTTCAAAGTGATATATTAAAAAAAAAAGAGTATTGCTATAAAATATCACTTTGTAAGATAATTAGTTTAGGATAAAGAAGCCAGATTGGAATATGTAAAAACAAAAAAATAGATTGCAGACATATTCACCAAACCATTACTAAATATGCATTATTTTATCTAAGAGGTAAGCTAGGGTCCATTCCCCTCTCTAAACGTCACTAAATAATGTTTAGCGATGCATCAATAGGAACAAAATTGCACATTCCAACCCATAATAAAAGTAAAGTATGTGGCAACAGTAGTAAATTATTCTAACATTATTTGGTTCAAACAATTTTTGGAAGGAATGAAGGTTAAAATCAAAGAGTTAGTAGTCATATATTGTGATAATACCAATGGAATCAACATTTCAAAGAATCTAGTGATGCATTTCAAAAAAAATGAACATTTCTATAAAATATCACTTCGTAAGAGAATTAGTTTAGGATAAAGAAATCAGATTGGAATATGTGAATACAAAAGAATAGATTGTAGACATATTCAACAAACCATTACTAAGGATTCATTCTTGTATTTAAGAGGTAAGCTAGGGGTCATTCCCCTATCTAAAGGTCACTAAATAAAGTTTAGTGATGCATCAATAGGAACTAAGTTGAAGATCAATCATTTGATGTAGTATTGTCAAGAGCATATTATAGTAGAATTAGTGTTCAAGGTACATTGGTACTAATTAGAATTGTTTTCTTTGGCATGTGTTGTAAAAGAGGGAGAAGTGTACTATCATATCTATCTAAAAAAAAATTATTTCATAGAGGGAGAATATTGCATGAGGGATAAGTTCTATAAAGAAACATTAGAAGAATGAACTTGACAGAAGATTATTGCAAATGTAAGTTTATTGATAGAAGTCTTGTTCTCAAAATTTCATTGTGCTATGACATATTATGTTTCTATCAATGCCAAAGAGGGAGATTGTTGGATACATTTGATTAATTATGTGTTGTCTTTGATGTTACACAAATGTCATGACAATTTTTAGTTAGTACATACTGAGCTCACTCAGTTAATAAAAGAAATTTGGATGGAATCAATGTTGACCAAGCTTAATTGGTTACCGAAGGATTTTTGCAAGTTTGTAGTGTTAACCAAGCTTCTGTTGGTTAACATAGGAAATCACTTCTAAGTTAGTTTCTATCAAGCTGGGTTAGCTAATGAAATATTTTATTATTTTGGCATATTAAGCTCAACTGTTTTATCTATTGGTTTTAGTCAACTATGGTGATGAATATTAGTTATTCTAAATTGTATTTGAGATGACTTGATAATTTGAAATGTATAAGTAAAAAGGTCAACTTGTGATTTCAAAGAGTGTGTGCAAGTTTTATTGAATGAATTGTAAGGGATGAAGAGAGGAAGTGAATTTGGAGGATAAGTTGAATATCCTTGTGGAGCATAAGAGATATATTTGATCAAGAAGGATTAAGTACAAGCTAGAATAGAGATATGTAACTAGAAATATAGTTGCATCACAATCAGGTCATTTCATTGTTACTCTCTAACCATTGTCGAAGTGATCTAAAATCTCTTAATAGAGTTGGTCTAATAGCCATTTTTAAATCCTCTATCAAGGTGACAATTATATTGAATTGTTTCAAGACCTCTAACAAGGCCACTCCTAATAAGATGATTAAATCCTTTAATAGGGTCGCATGTAATAGTGTGTTTTGTAACCTTGAACAGGGTTGGCTCATAACAGGGCTCAGTTTAGAAGAGTGAAAAACAACAACTAGTTACATTGGTGGTTTTGCCCAAATTGAGTTTCTATGCTAAATCATGGTGTCATATGTGTTCATGTTATTTCTTTCATGCTTGCGATTAAGATTAAGTAATAATTGACAATATCTTAAGATCTACAAAGTTAACACATTCTATATTTATCGAGTTACAATATTTTATGTATGTTTAATGAGCATAAGCAGTAGTTTACTTTCAAATTATAATTTTATATTGACACCTAAGAGATCTAGGATTTATTTGAGTAGTAACTAATTCACCCCTCCCTCTCAATTACTCCCCTTATATTTCCAACAATATGGTCTCAAGCAAGCTACCAAAGCTTTGTATAAATGACTTCATAACTACTTTGAATATATTGTTTTTCAAACAATAAATTATAACAATAGTCTATACATGAAAGAAGAACCAAACAAAAGCATTATGTTGGTAGAAATATTTGTTGATGATACTTTATTCATGGGAAATGATGACTTGTGCAAGGCAGTTTTAGAAGAAATAAATTAAAGAATTTAAGATGTTTATGTTTGGAGAGATAAAATTATTTGATGGATTATAGATCCAACAGAGCAAAGATTGTATCTACATTACTCAATCTAAATATATCAAGGAGATACTAAATAAATTTGGAAATGAAGATTCAAGACTAATTAGAAACCCCATGTCTATTGGACATGAACTTTCCAAAAATAGTGATTCCAAAGAGATTGATCAGACCACATATAGATCAATGATTGGAAAATTTTAGTATGTAGTGTACACAAGACTTGATATTGCATTACCAGTCGATATGGCAGCAAGATTCTCTTCAAATCCCAAAGAAAACCACATGATGGTAATCAAGAGAATATCAAATATCTAAAAGGTACTAAAGACTATGGCTTATGGTACAAAATAGGAGGCAATTTGGACTTAAAAGTATTTATTGATGCTGATTAGGAAGGAAGTATTGATTAAAAAAAAAGCACCAATGGTGGAGTATTTTTTCTTGGTAAAAGACTAGTTTCTTCAATAAGGAAGAAATAGAATTGTATCTCTTAGTCCACAATTGAGACATAATATGTGGTAGCAGCAGTCAATTGTTCTAATATTATTTAGTTATAACAACTATTGGCAGGTATGAAGATACAAATCAAGGATCCAGTAGCCGTATACTATGATAAGACTAATGCAATAAATATATCAAAGAATCCAATGTTGCATACTAAAACAAATAAAAACATTATATAAAATATTATTTCTTGAGAGAATTGGTACAAGATAAATAAGTAAGATTGGAATATGTGAATACAAAAGAACAAATTATAGACATATTCACCAAGCCATTATCTAAGGATGCATTTTTGTATCTAGGAAGTAAGCTAGGGGTCATTCCCCTATTTGAAGATCACTAAATGAAGTTTAAGTGATGCATCAACTAGAGCATCTTGAAGATCAATTAGTTGGTGCATTATTGACAAGGGCATATTGCAAATGAGTTAGTACTTGAGGGACATTGATATTCATTGAACATTGTCTTTGGCATGAGATGATAAAGAGGGAAAAAAATTTTGTCATAGCTCATTGAAATTTTATGGAGAGCTTTGCTATCATAGAAATTTTTTAAAGAGAAGAGATGTCAAAAAGGGAGAATGAACTTAATCTGATATCAAAGGCAGAATTTTTCCATCAAAAGAAGTTGTATCAGATAGAATTTTTTTGATAAAGGGAGAAACTAAAGGTAGAAAGAGTTCAAAATAATAGAGGGAGTTCTATCTAAATGAAACTGAGGATATGTTCCTTATTTTATTCCTATTCTAAAATTTCATTGTAGTATGACATGTTGTGTTGTTGTCAATACTAAAGAGAGAGATTGTTGAAATAAGTGATTAATTGTGTATTATCTTTCATGTTACACAAAATGTCATATCATTAGGTTAGTCAGTGTATGTTGCACTCACTTGGGCACTGAAGGCAATTTTCTATGTCTATCAAGCATTCTAGAGTTTGCCAAGTTTAGATGATAGTATCTACAGAGTTCACTCAGGTGCCAAAGGAAAGTTTGCAGAAGTTGAGTGTTAATCAAGCTCACTCAATTAATGAAGGAAATGTTGCATGGAATCAGCGTTAACAAACCTCACTTAGTTACCAAAGAAAATTTTAGAGTATGCAATGTTGATTGAATTCACTTGGTTAACAAAGGAAAATTGTTCTGAGTTATTGTCTATTGAGAAAGGTCCACTAATGAAGGATTTTCTCGTTTAAGCATATTATGTTCAATTGATTTGTTTGTTGGTTCTAGAAAACTAAGGAGATAAATAGTAATTATTCTAATTTGCATTCTATCTAACATGACAATATGAAAGATATAAGTATAAGGCCAACTTGAGATTTAGAAAGTGTGAATGAATGGAGGATAATTGAAGATGCTAAGAGGAAGTGAATAACAACAATAAGAAGAATATAATTGTAGAGCTAAAAAGTTATATTTGATCAAGAAGGATCAAGTATACAAGCCATAATTGAGATCTATAATCATAGATTTAGTTGCATCCAAATCACTCGATGTCATTGTTACTCTCTAACCATTGTAGCAATGATCTAAATCTCTTATGAAAGTTGACTTAACAACTATTTGTAAATCCTCTAACAAGGTGACATTTCTATTGAATTTTCTAAAGACCTTTAATTTCAAGGCCACTTCTAAATCCTCTAAAAGTGTCACACCTAATAATGTGTTTTGTGACCTTTAACATGGTTGGCTCCTAATGGAGCTCACTTCAAAAGAGTGAAAATAAGTAACTAGTTGCAATTGGTGGTTTTTCCCAAATTAGATTTCTAGGTTAAATCTTGGTGTTGAATGGGTTCATGCTATTTTTCTTATGTGTTTGCAAATAAATTAAAGTAATTGTAATTATGTAGATAACATCTTATGTTTTTCATGTTAAAGAGTTTCCAAGCTTCAACAAAGTTCATTTTTCAGAGTTTATTTTTTATAGATAACCAAGGAATCTAAGATTTATTTTAGTAGTATTTGATTCACCCCTACCCTCTTGGTTACTCATAACACTACATACATTCATAACACTTCAACACAAGATATCATAGCCAAAAAACCTTCCAATTAGAAAGTAAAACTAGGTTGGCGATGATATTTAGCTTTAATACTATTACTTATAAAGTTAACCTATTAAGTATTACAACTAACCACTTTTGGTGATCTTCCCTGCTAGAAACATTAAGGATTGTGTGGTCCACCTTGTTAAATTATTTACAAACACAATGAAATATGCACTTAGCTAAAAGATTTAGCAAGCACTGTTAAGTCTACCCTATTATAGGATTTCAATGATGCACCTATTATGATGAGCCAATGGCTGATTTCTGATGTGCAACTCTAATTTTTTGGTTGAGATTCCTCGTGTTGTAATGATCACCTAACTATGATAGATAAATCTTTTTTGTCCCTTATAGTGCTTGTTGCCTTCTATAATTCACATTTCTTCTCATTATTTACCCTTCGCATACATACATGGATATGATATAATGCTTTACATATATATCATTGTATGTCGACTACAATACCAATTTCATCAAAATTCAAAAAGTTGATCCAACTATTGTAACTTAGGTTCCAAAGACAAACTCAGTGTTGTTTTGGTACATGTAAAACATTGTCAACACTCAAAAAAAATTGGCACTCAGTTGAATTTGAAGCTTTTTCCATGCTAATCACTTCCAAGTATCTTGAACTTAGTCAACATTGTGTGACTTAGTGAATATTGAGATACTCAGTATTAATTGAATCACTTAGTTGGCACAACACAACTCGATCAACACTAGATTAACATTGTTAATATAATGAGCTTGTGGATATAGTATATCTTGGTTAACATTCCATGTCCCAATTAACACCATGATCCTATTTAATTCTATTGAATAGGTTCATAGCCTCTATTACACTTGGTTTGCACTAAACTTTGTTTATGAATCTCAATCAATACTATGTAGCTCGACAAACATTGCAAACTGACTTAGGTGCTTGATAGACATTGTATTCTGAGTACTTGTATTAAGAATAATTAAATCACTTGGTTAATACTACAAAATAAATGATAATCTTGGTAGAAATTATAGAGCTTGAAAGCAATGTAACCAATTGACTAAATTTTGAGTCACTAATAGAGAAAATGACCTTAATGTTAACAATCTTCACCTTTGGCATTAGTGACAAAAAAAATTATAAAAAAAAGAATTAAAAATCTGATTATTCCAAACTATAAGTCAAAACTTCATTTTCTATTATTTAGTATCTTCAACTTACTTTGACTTCCATCTAGTGTGGCTCGGTAACATACTCCCCCATATATATTTATCTCCTATATACATACAAATTGAATATAACATACTTCTCATCCTTTATATATATAAAATATATTCATTTCTCCCCCTTTTTACCATAAACACCAAAGGTGTATAATATCTATATGTTAATACTGGAATGTACCTTCATAATAAGTACCATTGTTTTGTCCCATTTGTCATGTAGTACCTTGCTTGCATACAATGCAATCTAAACTTCTATTGATAATTTCATCATGTGATCAGCTATAGAGAAATTGTAATCATGGATGAGTGTCTTTTCATGCGCAATATGTTTCTGCAATGCATCCATGTTTGGAAGAATCACACCCTAGATTTCTACTAATATGGCTGAGATTCTCGCTTCTTCCTTTCATAGTTATGCCTACGAATTTATTATATATATGATATTTGAATAATGTACATAACTATGACTTGATTCAAGTGACATCTGGTGTGCACTTTCCTTCTGTTGGCATTGCATTCAAGGTGTTTTATTAGTGACATACACACTTAATTAGATGGTTTATACCTACCAAGTTTATAGCACTTTCAACACTATTAACTAATTAACTCAAGCCAAGTTCTACAATTGTTATTGAGTTCCAGGAACAATATTTAGTTCACATCAAGAAATATCTACCAAGTTGATGATTATCACTATAAACCGAGCTTCATAGTATTTACCAAGTTTCTCAGTGCAAATTGAATTTTCTAGTATTTATCAAGTTTGCAATGTTAGTGATGTGAATCTATTATTGATCAAGCTATATAGTGTCAACCAAGTGATACAGTTTATACCAAGATCGTAGTGACAGTGTTGATCGAGCTATGTAGTGTCAACCAAGTGATTCAATTTATATGTTAAGCTTCATAGTGTTCATTGAGACACTATAGACTAAGTTTAGACTACTTGGAAGTGATTAATATGAATTAAGCTTCTATGTCTATAGAGTGGATGATGATGCTAAGTGTTGACAGTGATTGCTAAGTGTTATAACCTCAACAAGTTAATCTTTAAAACTTGAGCAATAGTAGTTGGGACAACTTTGTGTATTATGGCAAAACTTGTATTATTGAAAACTTTGATGAATTATAAATTGGATTGGTATATAAATAATGTATTTTATCACATCCAATAAGAAGATATGAGTACAAAAGATATATACAACAACAAAAGTGTAAAGTAAAAAGGCTACAAGAAGTATAAGCAGCAACAAAGATTAATCTATCATAGCAAGGTGATCATCACACTCCAAAAGAATCTCATTCAGCAAATCAATGTTCTAGAGCATACATCAACCATTGGTTTGTCCTAATAGGTGGAAAATTTTAATCCTTTCACAAGATAGACTTAATAGTCTTTTGTAAATCTCTTTATCGAGTGTATACTTTACTGTATGTTTGAAAATCCTTTTTGAAAAGTGGACCTAGTAGTCTTTATTACTCCTAACAGGGAAGATCATCATAAGTGATCATTGTAAGCCTTAACAAACCAAATTTATTATACAATACTAAATGTTTGGGTATCATCCCCACCTTAGTTTTACATTCTATCTAGAAGGTTTTTGGGTCACTATATTGTGTGTCAAAGTGTTATGAATATTTTAATGATTTTATTTATTCATGCATGTGATTTAATCAAAATACATATGAAGGATTAATTACTAAATTATGATTAATTTTTATTGGTTACTAATTCACCATTCCCCTCTCAATAACTTAGCCTATCTTAAATTTCCAACAGTTCGTATCAGAGCATTGTGGTTCTCAAAGAAGAAGTGTAACAACTTGAGAAATGATAAAAGAAAATAGAAGTATTCAAACTTGATAAAGTTATTGACAATGAAAAGGTAGATTTAGAATTAGCTATTTGAAAACTTAATAAAGCAAAGGAACAACTGTCTTAATCCCTAAAAAGAAGAAAATATCTTGCAGTACAAATGAATGACAAACTCTACATTGAAGAAAGTATTGAATATATCCATTTAGAAAGTAACTTAGATGAAGATAATGAGGAAATCAAAGAACTAGTATAAAAATAATGGCAACCTTCAAGAAGAAGTAAGAAAGCTAAGAAGAGAACAAGAAATTTAGTCAATAAGATTGTGTGAAATCATGGAAGAGAAAAAGAAGACAATTGAAGAGATAGAAGGAAAGAATAATGAAATTCAAGATCTATCCCTTCAACAAGAAGAATTTAGTAATCAACTTACTAATGTTAATGAAGAAATCATGAATCTAAGATTAGACAATGAAAGATTTCTTAAAGATCTAAACATTAAAAAACAAACCAATGAAAGGATGATAAATTTTTAAAAAGACATGAATCAATTGAATGAGAAAAGATAATATATATAGAAATAGAAAGTAGGGCTTGGATATATAGAAGAATGTGAATCATCCAAGAAAGGAGCTCAAAAGAATCAAAGACCCACTTGCAATCATTGTGGCAAGTTAGGTCATACATCAAACAAATGTTGGAGTAACAGTAAACCTAAATTCAATAGAAAATTCTACAATTGCAATAAGCATGGTCATAGAGCTAATGAATGCAAAGAGAAACCTAAATTTGAAGGAAAAAATCACAAATGCAAGAAGCATGGGCACAAATTTTCTTAATACAAAATCAAGATATTGAGGCCAACAAAATATATTGTAAATGTTATATTTGGTTGGTACTACAACACTTGGTGTAGATATCATTATTGTGGAGAATTTGAACACATTAGAATAAACTATGTGAAATACTAGATGAGGACAAGAGACAGCACTAAAAGATGTTTTATTTGTACAAAACTTGGACTTCTTGCCAAGAACTATATAAATAGTGGAAGAATTGAAGATAAAAAGAAAGCCAAGGCTGACAACATTAGAAATTAGATGTGATAGCAGTAGCTTTTGAAATCTTCTTAGAATGTAAGTTCAAAAAATGAAGCAAATGTCACTCAAGAATTGGGTGACTTAAACAATTATACTTGATCTCCCACAAGGATAATTGGAACTAAGATTTTGAAGGACATATCTTACATTAGTTTCATTCAACAAAAAAGAAGGATTCATACTAGTATTCAAGATGAAAAGGGATCATTGATTGTCTAAAGAAATTTTGGACCTTATTTAGCTAGGTCAGGTTGTGAGACCCTACTTAGAAAGTTTGGGAGTAACTAAGTCATTATGTGGACACAAAGTCATGAATTGTTGTGCCAATAAATTAATTCAAACTAAGTGGAAGACATTCTATCATAAAGAAAGTGATCATACCAAGAATTTATGGTGATTTGAAAGTAAAATTTGTTAAAAAGGATGAAATAGAATTAATTTACCACAATGAATTTTCAAGAGCTTATGTGAAGAGAAATTTTTATGCATCCAAGTGATATGTGCAAATTTATTATTGAAGTTTTCCAATTTTTTGATAAACCCTATCAAGCAATGGAATCCTTCAGTAGAAAAATGAAGAAGGGGTCCCAAATGTTGGTTTGAAAAGTTGAGTGGAAAGCACCAGATTTTAAATTAAGTCTAGCAATTATGAAAATACTTAATACTAGTAGAGTTTAATCACAAATTCCACAAAATGTACTACTAGTTAATGATATTTTCTCACAATGTTGTTGTTTGATTCAAGACATAGGAACTCTAGAAATGGATGAGACTTTGGAAAGATTGTGTGTGAAAGGAGCCTTGAAACCTGAGCATCAACACTCGGAAGCCAAGGGTTTAACCCACATTCCACAGATGCCCCGAGACATTTAGATAAAGTGGATAAGGTTTATCCTTAGTCATGTACATGATAGGTAGTTATGGTTGGAGCATCCTATCTTGATAATGAAGAAAATGATTCATTGAATCACTGGACTTCCAATGTTGGCCAAGGTAAAGACTACCAAAAGAATAATTTTTGTAGAACTAGAAATGAAAACACTTTCCAAATGGGATGGAAGAGGTATTTGTTAGAGTAAATAATTAATAATTAATTATTTATTCTATTACTTAAGCTTACTTAGGTTAATGCATTTATTTAATGTTTAGTATTTAATGCATGTAGTGGTTAGTTGTTGACAACATGGGAGTTTGTTCCCTTCTAGTTGTCACACTTATCTTCTACCACCTTCCATGAGGCCTTTATAAGCGGTCTCTCATTCATTGTAAATTCATTCCATTTTCACATAGCAATTCTAATTTTCTATTGTGAAACATTCTTGTGCGGTTTTTGCTTCAAGCTCTTTGCTCCCTAGGGTTTTCTTCAGCAAGTTATTTGCACTGTAGGTGATCTTGGCGCATTATTAGAGTCGAATTCTCAACTCCTACATGGTATCAGAGCTTCCCTGCTGCTTCTTGTTTGAAGGTTTTTGAAGCCATGATTTGATGTCACAAACCCTAGTTTGTTTGAGAATTTTTTTTTCAAATCAGGAGTAGAGAAATTTTTCGGAGCATTTTCAGCCCAAATGGATGCCACCATTGAATCCGAAAGGCCATTTATAGTCAGAAATCATATAAAATTTTTCAATTTCGGACACAGGGCATTTTTGGAGATTTTTTAAGGCCTCTAGGGCATTGTCGTATAGACTATACGGACAAAAAGGGAAATTTTTTTTTAAAAAAAAAGGGCGACTGCCGTAGCAGTGCCGGAGCACCACCTGGCGGCTACCCCGCAACCACCCTCCGCCACCGCCACAGCCTCGTTCTCTGCCCGCAGTCCGGCCGCCTCCCGTCCACCGCCCTTCAGAAACTCCATCGGTGCTATATTTTTGGCGCTGCCTCAGCTCTCCGTAGCCACAACAGAGCCTCTACCACCATAGCGGAGCTTCAGCCCCATCGTCGCAACCTGCCGTGCAGACAATCGTGCCGCCAGGTTTTCCTCCCGAGCACCACCGCCGCCGACGGACACTACTCCGACCCCGCTCTGCGGCCTTTTTGGTGTTGACATCATTTGCTGAGTTTTTGAATTTACTTTCTCAGTGACCGAATTTTTTTGCCAGCAACAGTCTAGTGATGGGCATACGGCCGTCAAATTTAGGCCACTGTCTGTAATTTTCTAGCAAGTGCATTTTTGGAGCAGCAGTCAGTTTTTTGGCTATAACTTGAGCATACGGAGGTCTTTTTTCGATCTGAAAGAAGCGTCAAAAAGATGACTCAAAGACTGAGAAATTGGTACTAGTTTTGTATGATTTTGATTTCGTTTGAGCTTCCATTTTTGGCGTCAAAGTAGAGGCTTCTGTTTCCTCTTACTCTGCATCAACAAATCCAGGTTCCTTTCCAGTTTTTTGCTTTCCTTAATTGTTTTTTTGTGGTATTTGGAAGATATTCTTGTACGTTTGTGGGGGGGTGTCTTTCTTTTCTATAATTTACTTCAGTTAAGACCCTTCTACTCTCATCTTCTTCTTTCTCTCAATGGCGGATCCATCTATATCCTGTCTCACACCACACAACTACCACAGGTGGAAGGCACAAATGACTAGACTTCTCATGTCAAGGGGTTTATGGTCATGTTTGGATGAAAATCAATCTATTCTTACATGAGCTTTTGAGGTTCTTCAGCATAGGAACAAAATGGATGAGGCCATGGGATTGATTGCATTGAACATTTCAGACAATCTACTATTCCACTTGGATGGTTTGACTACTCCACGAGCTTATTGGCTCAAATTTCAGACTTTTTTTAGCCAAGTGAATGAGTTTCGGGCACTTCAGCTAGATATAGAGTTGACTTCTTTGACACCTGATAGCTTTCCCACCATTGAGGACTTCTTGATGAAGTTCAAATCTCTACGTACACTTTTGCAGGGATGTGGGAAGAACAAAATAGATGATGAGTGTATCTTTTTGATACTCTTAAAGTTAAAGGGATAGTATCATATCTTTTCTTCCACTTTCTACTCCACTATGGATGCCTTGGGTGATAGACATAGGATGCCTTCATTTGAAATATTTTGTGATCGGTTAACCCGTGAACAGTCCAAGATCACTCAAATGGATTCACTTTCAGGTTCACAATCACAAGCATTGCTTACACAGGAGCAGAAGTCAACGTAGATATTAGATCCCTCTTCTACTAGTTCATCATCTTCTAAGATGAAGGAGAAAAAGAAGACCGCAACTCCTACCTATTCCTATTGTGGGAAAGGATCTCATTATGAGGCACGTTGTTTTCAGAAGAGATGTGATGGCTATGAGAAATAGATTGCTGATTTGCACGCTCTCCTTCAGAAGAGCACCATTTCCTCTCCATCCTCTTCTACCTCACAAGGGTCTTCTTTTCAAGCTTCTTCCACCTCTTCAATATCTACATCAGATCTTGGAAAGGGTCATGCATTACAGGCTTCCATTGCATCTCCTTCACAGGTTCCTTGGATACTGGATTCAGGTGCTTCTCACCATATGACATCTTCTCAAGGTGTCTTCTCCACCCTTGAGGCTTCTCCTATTCCTCACATTCTCATGGGGAATAACACTACATTACCAGTCTACGGGAAAGGTTTAGTTCCCATCCAAGATGGTATATTCAATGATGTATTGTATGTTCCATCTTTGTCTGCTAACCTTCTCTCGATTTCTCAGATTAGATGTAGTGGATCAGGGAAGACAGTTGAGTTCACTACTGATTCAGTTGTCATTCGAGATCGTGCTACAGGAGATCTTATTGCTATAGGGGTAGTTGATCCTTCCACTCATCTCTACACCTTCTCACACTTTGGTCCACCATCTCCATTTTTGAAGCACACTACTTCTCTTTTGCAGGAGCATCATGTGGTGCAGTCAGGATACTTGAACCTTTGTATTGTTCTTGAGATCCCTATTTTGACTGCCATGCCACATCCAGTTGAGGGCTTTTCTTCTCTGCAAGATTCTCCTTCCACTCTACCTGATCTTCTAGCTTCATTTATTGAGACTCCAGATACACTTGTTGCAGATACTACAGTGGACATTCATGAAAGTGTCATCACACCTTCCTTGGGGATTCCATTTCTAGATCGTCATACATTCTCCCCTGGGCCTCAACTAGGCTTTCCAATTTTGCCTCTAATTAAGGGATTCCCTTGTTATGTACCCTTTTTTCTTCCACATTGGAGTTGCATTGGTTTGATCCCTCCTTTAGGGGCTCCTTTATTCTAGGGAGTCTCTAGTATCTCTCATGGGGGGGCTGGTTTTATTCATGGTTTTGAGCGGGTCTCTTGACTCTTTTTTGATGGAAGTGGTCCTTGGGGGGATTGGTTGAGGCCTTCCTTCCTTCCTTCATGTTTTTTTTTCTCTTTTCATTGTACATGGGTACCTAACATGGCCTCGTTGTCGGGACCCATTATGCATTTCATCTTAGTTTTGGGAGCTTAAGGCATTCCCCTAAGTTGCACTTAAGGGGGGGTGTTAGAGTAAATAATTAATAATTAATTATTTATTCTATTACTTAAGCTTACTTAGGTTAATGTATTTATTTGATATTTAGTATTTAATGCATGTAGTGGTTAGTTGTTGACAACATGGGAGTTTGTTCCCTTCTAGTTGTCACACTTATCTTTTACCACCTTCCATGAGGCCTTTATAAGCGGTCTCTCACTCATTGTAAATTCATTCCATTTTCACATAGCAATTCTAATTTTCTATTGTGAAACATTCTTGTGTGGTTTTTGCTTCAAGCTCTTTGCTCCCTAGGCTTTTCTTCAGCCAATTATTTTCACTGGAGGTTATCTTGGCACATTATCGGAGTCAGATTCTCAACTCCTACAGTATTATGATCAACTATGTAGCTGACATGGAGTTGAAGTTTGGAATTCACATAATATATAGCTTGAGTTGGCTGAACAATGTATCATGTGAAGTAGTGCATCTCACTTTCAAGGTGGTGAAGAAAAGCATGGCCTTTGACCTTTCCGAGTTGATGTTGAACCAATTCAACAAAAACATGGAATGAATCAGAACATTGAAGAATACCCCTTGTAAGTTTGGATCATTTTAACCTATTTATTCTTCTTTGTACAATTTCTTTTCCCTTCAAAAGGTAAAATTCATTATTCAAATAGAGAGATTTCATAATGTATTAGTTCACTGAGAAATTTCATGTAAAGTCTCATTATAGATAGGAAGAATTGATTTAATAGTTTTTATAGCAATCTTTCTAAAATGGAATGCACGTGTCACATTTATTAGTAATGAATATGTACACATTCTTTGACTTTAAGTTAATTTACAATAGTCCCAATAGAAATAGCAATTTGACATTTTCTTTAAAATGTTAATATAAACATTAAACTTACTATCAAACTCAAGATTTATGCCCTAAAATTTGAATAGAGGGAGTCAAAATAGTAGAAACCTAGCACCAAAGAAAAGGCATAACAAACACCCATGGAAGTCAGTATCCAATTCCCTAGAAATTGGATGAAAAATGTCAAATATTCCACTATCTATTATAGTCCAATATAATATTGAGATGGAATATTCTCTAGTATCTTACCACCTAGGAAAGTAAATTAAATAATAGGAACCTTAAAAAATTATAATCTATGAAACTACCTAGTAAGACAAAAAAACATATGAAACTATTTGAAACATTGGGTGAGGGATTGGTTTGTCTAGTTATAAACTATTTATATACTCGTAAGTTTTATTTTCATTTAAACTTATTAATATACAATATTATATTTAAGAAATTTAAATATATGTATTTAATAACTAAATTTTGAACTTACTTTTTGCATATCATACTTTTCTATTAAAATATAATTAGTAATGTGTTTAGTGATAAATTTCATTTTTGTGTATTATAACATTGATATCATTTATGTAGTAATAAAAAATATTTTTATTCATAGTTTTTAATAGATATATTAAATCCTCTAATTTGTATTTATAAAATATATTATTGTCTGTATTGAGAAACCTTTCTTGTTGTTTCTAATAAAGATCAAAAGGACAATATGATAAAGAATCTAATATGAATTTGATAAAGACTCCAATATGGATATTAAATATTTTAAAGAATGTTCATTTTCTTAAATTACTTTTAAAAATTCTTTTTTAAATTATTTTTTAATTTTTAGAAACTTAAATAAAATATGTTTCTCTACTTTAAATAAAGAAATATTAAATAATATTTTAGTAAAAAATAATTTTTATACTATTGTCGAATTTACTTTTTGTATCCTAGGACTTTGCAAATTGTTGTTGCGTATCTTTGCTCTATGTTAAGGAAGAAAATTGCAGAATTTTTGGTCTCAAGTCTCTCTTGTGTCATTCTAATATTAAGTAATAACATTTAGAATATTTGAAATAAATATAGATAAGGCCCCTATTCAAAACGGTTTCCATCCAACAATCTATAGAAACTATTGCTATTTTTTATGAAATTCTCTCTCAAAGGCCAAAGAGAACATCATTTTCGAAGACAAATAAATAACACTTTATAAAATTGATGCTTAAGAAAAATAATACAGAGGATTTTGAAGAATTTATATAAATCTCTCTTTGAAATATGGTATACACGAGTCTAGTTAATTCTCTAGGTAATAGAATCAAGCCTCTACAAGCCAAAAATATGTCAGAGAAAGCCTAGTAGGTTTATTTTTAATATAATTTTAATTTCACAAGAAATGAGTCATTGGACCTAGAATATAATGGATCTTATTATTATAATTAAGTTATATATCATATAAAATTATGATAGTGTGGAATGGAGATGTTATGTAGATGTTTACAAGATTTCAAATTTTTGAAAATATTGATAACTTTTTTTAATAATATATCTACACCAAAGATTTCAATCCTTTTTAGTTGGTTTATAGAATATATCTTTGACACTTCAAGGTTCTAAGGTAGGTAGATCCATTATCCTATTTCCTCTTTGTAATCATGGAAGAATGTTTTTGGATAGGAAATAATAAAGCACACAAGGGGGAATTTTTTTAGGGATTATGGCAACATTTGGGGTAGGTAATATTACATACGAATAGTTTTATGATGACTCAATCCTATTAAAAATAGATAATACTGAGAGGGGTGGGTGAATTAATATTTTCAATAATTTTTCCCACAACTAGATATTATTAATTACTTTGCCACATGCATAAGAAAGTAAACCAATAATGTTGAATAGTACAAACAACCATACATAAAGAGATATCATAACACCATATTTTGTTAGCTATGGAATCCCTAGCCAAGGGAAAAGTGGGATGAAACCCACAAGATGATTCACTATATAAAGAATTTGGTTAGGGATATTGACCCTATTAGGAGTCTATGAAGAATGTATAGTGTCTTGAGTTCCTGTTAGGAGACTAAGCCTTGTTAGAAGCCTGAACCCTATTAGGATTTACTCTAACCTTGTTAGGAGTTGGTGGATCATATACAAATTTGTGCAAGAGGAGCCCACTACCCTAACATGTAACTATACAATTTTTTTTTTCAAAACAATAGGTACACATACAATACTAGATCACTCGCTATACTTTGCAATTCTTCTAATTGTCAGTTCTTCATACAAGCCTTTAGTAGACTATAGAAAATCTTCCTCTAGTTCACTCAATGTCATAAACAAGGAATAACTACACATATATCAAATTGCATCATATCTCACATTATCATACCATGTAACCTCACATCACATCATATTACATTACATCTAACTCCACAAATAAATTTCTTCACTTATATCAATCATATTAATAAATCATTCCTTAGTTGGGTTACATATCATCCTTAGAGTCATCTCATCAATACTTAATAATTAAAATAATTCTTTAATTTGTATAACTCAATTTGTTGACGTTCTCTATTTGTTACTGTGAAGTATCTGCATCGTGTTTCCTTCATAACTTGAACTTGGTTGTCCACACAAATATGTGCACTGCTATACATCATTAGGATAATGTCATGTATTTGGAGTCAATTGTGCAACATAATATTCTTAAGGAATATTCAACTATCAATAGATGTCATCATGTTGTTGTAACACTATCCAATACTTAGACAAATTTTCATTGCAAACAATCATAACTATATTGTAAAACATATGTTGCCATAAATGATAACCACATATCTCATCCTATTTGACTGATTGGTCATATTTCCAACAATCTCCTCCTTTGGCATTAATAGCAACATTTTGGGAAAATTGGCTAAGTTCCCAAAAAAATGTTGTCATACCAATCAAAATAAATATACACAACATAATACATCTTAGAAATATTATATCAAAATGGTTACATACCTTATAACTTTGATTACAAAGCTTGCTTAAAGAAACACTTACTACTATACTTTAAAATAAAACTATATAACTTACAATTACAATTTTCCTTATTTCTCCCCATTCAACATTAATGAAAAAGGTGTCAAAAAAGGAAAAATCCTATCAAAATTTGAAAGCTATTTCAAAATTTGGAAAAAAAATCACTCGAATTAGTCTTCAAATGCTCAAGGTGTTTCTTCCAACTGTCTTTCAGTGTATCTGACACACTTATTAGTGCACATAATGCATATGCCGCTAATTCTAGTACATTAAAGTGTATAGCCACAAACTTTTCACATGATGTTTTAGCTGCCAATCATTCATCCAATTGATTCTATAATAATATAATCTATGGAGATAAATGGTCTCTCAAAAGTGCAAATCTTTTTAGGGCTTTCTCTTTTTCTGCTTTTATATCCTAGATGCTACCATGAATTCCTTCCATTGTATACTCAAAGTTCTCTAACTTCTAGTCTTGTTTCAGAAAGTTATCAATAAGTGTTTGTAGTTAAGTTATCTTTTCTTTGATCTATTCATCAAAATTGTGAAGGTGAAGGTATGCCAAGTTGTAATTAGCATATATCTTCTTCCCTTCCTCAATACTTTGCCTCAATACCTTTATATATATACATAGATATATATATATATGTAAATATATACATATATATGTATATATATGTATACATATATATGTATATATATACATATGTACATATATACATATGTACATATATATATATATACATATATATATACATATATATGTATACATATATTTACATATATGTATATATATGTAGATATACATATATATACATATATATATATATACATATATATGTATATATGTATATATGTATATATATATATGTACATATATATATATGTACATAAATATGTATATTTATATACATATATATGTATATATACATATATATATACACACACACACACACACACACATATATATATATATATATATTTATAATATTTAATGTTTCTATATCATTCCTTATATTTGTACACATAGTATTAAGAATATTAGCATCATGCTTGGTGTGTTCTTGCACTATGGAAGCATTAGTAGGTGGTGTAGAGGGTTTTACTATTACTGTGTCTATCGGTACACTTGTAGTGGCTACCTCAGTGTTGGTTGTCACAACTTCAGTTTTCTTCTCATAAGATACATCTTCTTTCTTTTTCTCCCACTCTTCCTCTTCATTAGTAGTGTTGCTATAGTCAACAATATTGCAAACTATATCAGAGAAAACATATCTGAATGAATCTTTAGTTCTATATACTATTACATTATTGTTATCTACTTGCATGGATCCACTGTCAATGGTAATGTGTTGTGAATCACTTGGAATTCAGGCTTCAGCTGGTTGGTCAGAATTGTAAGAAGGATTGACTACTTCCATAGTAGGGCTTGTCTCCAATGACTATGCACTCTTCTCAGTCTCCTTAGGCAAAGTGGACATATATGTGACTATTGCCTTTTTAGTTTCCATATTTACCTCTTCATAATTTCCTCCCATAAGAAGAATGCATCTCTTCTTATTCCTGAACAAGGGTGCTATACCTTTCAAAATTTCAACTCTTATTCATTTTTTACTATACATATCTTTTTTACCATATTTATCCTCTTTTTTTTTTTCCTTCTTCAATTACTCTACTCTTTGTATTTCTTAGTCTATTATACAAATCTTTAGGGATTTGACAATATATGCTATCAAACCTTTTATCTTTTAGAATCGTATTTCTAACACAACACTCTCTAGCTATCTCCTATCCATATTATTGTACAAGTCATAATACTTATTCAATTGGGAAAAATGTTGTCATTAATAATTCTCATATTAAGATTTTCTACCTTAGGTTTTCATGCTTCCATTCCTATTGAAGTATTTACTTCTTGTTTTATAGACTCTAATAGTTTGTCACCAGTCCCTTCTTTAGATTCTAAGAAACCAATTTTCAAGTTTTTCTCCCTCTTACTCGGTCCACTTGTTGTTTTCTTAACTCTCTTCTTAGGAGATGGGATTGGTGCAAGTTTTTTTTTCTCAAATATTGTAGAGTTTGTTGGTGCTAATGCTTCCTCTATTTATTTTTTGGTTCCTCAAGGGTTGTTGAACTATGCAACTACTACATATGGCAATGTAGGTGTTTGTACACTTATTTGTACAACTGTGACCTCTATAGTAGGTCCAACTATTACAAAAGATGTAGGAGTTAGTAGTTTAGTTTGACCACTAGCCTTCATCTCCATGTCTATCCCTTTCAACTCTTCAAATTATTTCCTAGACATCCCTGATTCTTTTAAGATAGAAACAATTACTTCGTCTACCTTCTTCTTGATGTCCTTATCCATTAGATTTGTTTGAACCTCTTTCATCCTTTCGATATATGTACCCCATCTAGGGCATCTAGAATCTACTTTGGAATTTAAATTATCTATGCATAACCTTCAATTAGTTCAATGCTCATTTCATAACCCATAGGTTCAATGAACTTTTCTTGAGGACCTACTACCTTCATGTAGGTGAAATCTATTTCTACGATGAAAGAAAGTTCATCCCTATATTTTTCTATCAGTACAGGTGGTATCCTATACCTTTTCTTCATTTCATCTTCGAATGATTTTACCATTCTATCAATATCATTGGCCTTTACTTTTTCTAAATTAGATCTTTAAAATTGAGTGATAATTTGCATTGTGCACTCACTTCCATCCTAACTTGAAATACCAAGAAAATTCTTTGCTGCATAGAAGAATATATGAGTCAATAGGGATTCAAACCTAAAGACACTATTTTACTTCTTGATCTTTGATATGTTATCCAACAACTGAGTTTGGATAATATCATATAGATTAACTTTTCACCTTTTACTGCCATCACATAAGATGAGTGAAGAAAATTGGTTGGGACTAAATCTAGCCTAGATCCATGATTGAATATATAACCCAAAATTTTACTGAGGAGTCTTACTCCATTAGATCTTGTGTTTAGATTTGTTTCTATTGATCTTAGATTGGTTTTGACAATTCAGTGTCAACACACTTAAGACATTCACTGAGTTCATGAAAAACTATTAATGCATGTCGAGAATAATATGTAAATATAGACTATGATGAGTTAGAATGATTGTTGAGTCACTTTAGTGCTGAGCAAATAGACCATGCTGAGTGATTCAAGTTCCCAACAAGATAGTTGATGTCAAGTACATTAGGTTCTGAGCTAGAAACAAAATTACAGTATGTGCCAAGCATCAGTAACATCAAGTGTCATGCAACATAGATTGGACATAGTTGTATGTGATGGAACAAAAAACTATGTAGACCATTTTTATGCTGACTTATGGATAGATCTCAAAGCCATTGAGTATAAGGATGAATCTATTTGAATTCCCTATGCAATCACATCCATCCAATAAAAAAATACAAAGAGTTAAGTGACAAATTCGATGAATCTCAGCCATATATTCATGCCTATCCCGAAGCAACCAAAGTCTTTATAAGGAAGATGATACCCCAACATTATATTTGATTAAGAGAGAGGTGATAGAATGAAGATATCAAGGAGTGAATGACTGAATTGTTTAGAGAGCATTCAAGGTGACCTAGTAGTGTGAAAGAATTACATAATTAGTTTACAGAATAGAGGATTGAGGACACAACATAGTCATATTAGATTAGAAAGGATCAAGAAGGATAGAAATGTGATCTAAAATCAGAAAGTTAAAGTTGTAAGTTGTAACAAATCAAACACTCTACTACTACTCTGTAACAATTATAATTAGTCAGGGTAAATCCTTTGGACTAACATTGATTTAATAGTCATTATCAAATCCTTTAATAGGGTGACATTCCAAGTGAATTTTCTGAAGTCCTTTAAATGGGAACACTTCTAATAGGTTGTTAAAATCCTCTAACAATATAGGAATTAATATTCCTTGTAAGCCTTTAATAGGGTAGGCCTTTCATAGGGTAGATGATGTATAATGGTCAACTTAGTGTAACCATAATTGGTGAAACTTTATTACTGTAGGAGTAAAGATTTGTGTGTTTCATCCCAACCCCAATTTTACCTTCTCAATTTAAGGGTTTCTAGGCAATCATATCTGATGTCAAGTGTGTATGTGCTTACATGTTTTGATGCATTTACTTTACATTTTATTTTTAGTTCATATATTACATGCATCTAATGAATGGTGAAAGTTTTAATTGTTGTAGTTTAAACTTCTGATTCACCCCTACCTAGAAGTATATGTTTCCCATTTGAAATTGCAACAATTGGTATTAAAGTTGAGTTCTTAGAAGGAGAAGCTTTACAACTTAGAGAAAAAGCTCTTGAAATGGAAGTCTACAAACTGGGAAAGATTATTGAGAACCAATGAATTGAGATTTAGATCATTTTGCATTCATTGAATAAGGTGAGAGATGAGTTAAGGAAATATTTGAAGAGAAAGAAAGAGATAGCCATTGTAGGGAATGACACATAATACAAAGAGATTGATACCACAAAGTTATTTGCAAATGGAGACTCAAATGAATTTGATGTAACAATTGTAGATCAAATAGAAGAGAATAGAGTACAAGCTAAGAGATTAGAAATCTCAAGATAGAGCAAGAATCTCAAGCCATGATGCTATGTGAGGTAACTAAATAAAAATAACAGAGCTATAGAAGACAAGGTCATGATTAAAGAAGATAAGAGATCTCTAGAAAATATACTAGAGGAGAAGTCAATTGAGCTCACTAGAATCTCTGACATGCAATTGGACACCCTAAGCTAGATGATGAATGCTCACCATGAGTTGAATGTCAAAGACATTGAGATCACTACATTAAAGTTGTAGATTAAACAACTGCAAAGTGATCTGATAAGAGAAAGAGAGATTGTTGAAAGTTTCAACAAGGAAAATGAAGCCATCAAGTACTTTGAGAAATTACTAAAATCCCCTAGATCCAAAAATGATACATTAGGATTAGGCTACACAAGCACTAAAGAAGGAAAATCATCCAAAACTACTGAAGGAAGGAATGAAAAAGGTAAGAACTCCAATCCTACTTTTCATTATTGTGGTAAGAAAGGGTATACTACTATTGTGTGCAGGACAAAAAATGCAAATCGGCATGTTAAACGTAAGAACATGGGTTATTTTCATAAGTTCCAAAATAAAGGCCATCATGCACATTAATGCAAAACAAGAACCATGCATGCACCAAGATTTGAATGTTACTACTACAATTGTCAAGAAATATGGACATAGAGCTTTTGAATGTAGATTTAAATCCATGTGGTCACCAGACAAGTCAACAAAAGAAAGAAGTCATGGATACTTCTATAACTAGGACTACAACACAAGAAAAAGTTGTCAGTATTGCCAAGAGTATGGATATATTGCTAAGAATTGCATTAGACCACACTTCATTGGTAACTGTAATAGATGGTTAAGTCAAACTACATGCTTGAGCTATTTAGAGACTAGTCACATTAGCAAGCATTGTCCAACAAGGTCAAAGGAATCCAATTGTGTATTCAACAAAGGAAAAGGCAAGGTAGATGTTGAACACACCAAATGAGAGATGAAAAAAACATGGAAAAAGAGAGATGGATGTAGTACATCAAATGGAGGGATCACTTCACCTAATAGGTCAAGTAATCACACTACATCAAACTAAGCAAAAAGAGGTATGTCGAATTGATACTCAAAGTGTTATATCATATATTAGTTCCTAAATAAATTGCACTCAAAAGGATAAATTAGTATGAATTAAGATGCAAGATGATGAGAAAATTTCAATGTTAAAACTTCAAATTTTTATGTTACTTCTAAGTATGGGAAGATTTCAATAGATGCCAAGTGGAATAGAAATCATGTTGATGTCAAGTTTTTAGCTGTACAAGCACCAAGCATTAAATGAAGAGTTTTGAAGGATATAATGTCAATTTTCACCTTTTTTTTCATTAAAAATTTAAACGAGAGCAATCAGAGTGAAGAGGTGATTTACAATCTAGTTTCAAGCATTTACAAAGATCCTAGCAATGATGCAACACTAGTTCATCAATTTTTTGAGGTATTCTTCACAAGTTGAGTTACACAGTTTAAAATTTGTTAAACCCTAGTTTAGAAAAATTCCTCCAGTTCAAAGAATGTGAAGGAGAAAGAATTTTTTGATGTTTAATTAGTTAGTAATGAGGTCACACAACCAAATTTTAAAGCCATTCCAGGCATTGCCTATAAATAAGACCCATCAAGTGTGTTATCCATGACTCCACCTAAGGTCATAATGGTCTCAGAAGTAAGAAAATTATACAGCTAACTATTAGGAGGCATAGGTGATATGGAAATAAGGCAAGCGTATGATAAATTGTGTGAAAAGAATATCCTAAAGGAAGAATTTAAGATTATTTAGAGAAAGGATTTGACATGTGCCCTAGACTTCCCCATAGTATTTAAATTTGAATGCATCAAGATAGTACTAATCAAAATACACGATGGATGTTTTTGGTTATAGGGTGGACCAATCAAAATCTCAAAAAGAATTGTTCATAGGGTGACTAGTTTTCCAACCCTAGATTGGCCAAAGACCCTATGAAGTGACTCAAAAGAGGTAATCGAGAAGAACATAGGTGCAAAATGAAATAAGAGAGGAAAGACCATTGATACAATTATAGACCCACTACTTGACTTTTCAATTAGGGTTATTTCTCATAAGTTTTATCGGTCATGTAGTTTAAACAATGTACCCTATATTGTAGTAGATGTTGTCTACAAAATTGTCAAAAAAGATCATACTTATTATCTTGCAGAGCTTCAGTTACAATAAATAATGGAAAATCTTGGAGCAATTAGGAAAAAAAAGAGTGCTCAAAGCAAATTTGGATCAATTCTAATTTTCATAATTTTCTATTTACAAAATGGATTCCCATCTTTTGGTGAAATAAGTTGGAAAACAAATAGATTAGTGGCTATAAAAATCAATGAGCATATTGAGAAGACCGGTGAGAAATTTGAAACAATTATGACAAGCTATTTTGAAGACTTCAAGAAGTATATGAATCAGAGGATTAGGATACCTATCTCCTTAGTAGGACAATACTACAATGACATATGTTTTCTTGTAGATATTGATTATACATATGTACAAGTTGTTGTACCTAGGTTAATATGGCTAAGAACCTTAGGATATCAGATCAATGTTGATGAAGCCTTAGCTACCATCACTGCACTCCTAGTAGAGGAGATTGATAAAAGTGCCAAGATATTTGATAATTCTAATTTTAGGAAATCTAAAGTTGAAATGGAGATAAAGATAGACTCCACATTGGAAAAGAATAACAAATTGGTAAGAAAATTGAATGCCAAATTTGGAGAAGGTGTAGGTGAAGAGGAAGAATAGGGAAAAGATCAAGAATCTCTTGCTTTGACCCAAGGAATGGGTAGTGACATTGAAGAAAAAGGTTTTCAGGAAGAGAAAACTAAAGAAGCACCAATGTAAATAAATTCTAAGAAAAGAAAGGGCAAAGAACAACCTGTGGCAAAAACAAAGGGAAGAATATTGTTAAGCGCACCCCAGCAAAGCCAACAACTCCAACAACTAGGACAAGCACAAGGGGAACTACACAAAAGGCCAAAGAGAAAGCCACAAAAAAGACAAAGGCTATTGAAAAAAATTAGCCTAGTACAAAAGAAACAAAGAATAAAATGCATTGCATAGCTATAGACTAATAATGAAAATACAGAATTAGAGGTTACAAGTCAATTTAGAGTGGTAAGTCACACACCAAAATCCGATCTTGACAATATCTGTGATAATGTTAAGAATAATACAGTTTTGATAGGTTTAAAAAATATTGATTTTTAAAAACTTGATATAGAAGAGCAAAATTTGGTTGAAGAATCAATATATGCAATGATGTCGAAATTCAAGAACACTCCACTTGAATTAGACAATACTATGCCAAAAGAGTTGTATATAATTGTTGAAAATAAGTGGCATTATTGTTTTAACCTAGAGAAACAAATTATAGAAACCATACTAGCCTAAGTAATGCTAGTGTTGACAAAAGGTCAAATTGTTAAAGAAAATAAGAAATATGGTGGACAATTTACACCAAAATATAGGGCATTCAACATTCTTCAAAAAAATATTAAAGATGTTCTAAAGAAATCCCCTCCAATGCGAAAATTTATCTATGGATTGACAACTATAAAAAAAGGATAAGAAGATTCATTTGAAGGGAGAAACAATGGAGACAAATATGAAGACAAGGAGGAAGAAATTTAAAAGGATAATATTGATGTGGAGGAGACACAAAAGAAGGTAGAAGGCATGACTATAGTTGAAGAGAAGTAGGAAGAATAGAGTGTGCAAGACACAAAAATTTCTAGCATAAGCCCTCCACATGACACAAGTGTGCCTATACAAACTATAACTGTTAAGTATGTGTCTGATGTCTCTACTTAGAACATCAACCCTTTAACTATAGAAGTCCTAAAGAAGATTCTTGACCAATCCACAATATAAACAAGATTGTGTGAAAATTTAGTATTGGTCAGTATTGATGAACTTCATAAGGCAGTAGCTAACATTATAAGGGATAAGGTGATTATAGAAGAACCACCTTTTGCTGTCCCTTTAGCTACTAGTACTCAAACTTTAATACAAATAGTAGATACATCTAAAATAATTGACACAACCATTAAAGTTGATATAGTTGAGAAAGGACAAGTAGAAGAAGAGAAGACTGTAGAAGAACAAACATGGAAAATAGATCAATAGTTGATTCACAAATACAAGGTACAACTTTATTGGAATTTACAAGTGGGAAGTATAATTCTGAGAGGAGGGGTGAATAAGAAGTATAAAGCTTTAAAAGGTAAATTTTTTGACTTAGATCAATAAATGTATGAAACATATCTAAATAATTTGAAAGTAAAAGCATGGATGAAAATATTTGACACCATATTTGATCACCCAGAAACCCTCCAAAATGAGAAGGTTAAAATGGGGTGGGGATGACACCCTCAACCTATCACTGCAACAATAATGTAACTTGTCAAGGTTATAAAGTTTGACCATGAGCCATGGTCTACCCTATGAAAGGCCTACCTTATTAAAGGCTTTACACCCTATTAGAAATGTACCTATCTAAAGGATTTACAAAAAGTTCACTTGGAATGTCACCCTATTAGAGGATTTATACAATGGCTATTAAATGAACCTAAGTCCATAGGATTTCATTCTGTTAATATAATTGTTAGAGGGTATAGTAGAATGTTTGACCTGATTGCTTACAATCTTCTATTTTTTTATTTTAGATCCTTGTTCTATCTGATCTAATCCTCTTTGATCTTATATGAAATTGTTTGTAATGTTGATACTCTATTCTGCTAACTAATCTTGTTGCCTCTTTAGCATGCCACTTTTCTGATTGGTTGCATGTTGATTACATAGTGAATTGAATAGATTTGATCTTATCTCTAATATTTGAGATCTATCCATTAGCTATCATGCAATATGATTTACATCTTTATTTGTGAAGGTACAAACTCTTATGTCAATACTGTGTTACTTGACACTTGCTGATTTTTTATGCTTGACACATACTGAAATTTTTTCTTGGTCGGCACCTATTTTTAACTCGACATATATACTTGCTCAATCCTATTTGTTCTCAGAATCTAAATGTCTTGGAACTTACTATCTTTCTAACTCAATAGCTATTGCAACTCAACAATTGTATATATATTATACTTGACATATGTTGCTAGCTTGGCATAAACTTAGGAAATAGCTTAAATGTGTTGACACTCAATTGTCAAAATCATTCTAAGATCAACAATCTCCCAATTGACACGAGTGTCAAAATTGCTTAACTATACATGATGTATCTGACTCCATTAAGTATAATATAGCTATAGTTTAGAATATATACAAAACTTCAAAATTTTGTGAAGAACTATATACCTCAAAATTTTTAACTCTCCTTGAGTTGATGTGCCTTTGCTATATCAAAAACTTCTTATAGTGGATTTTTCTCATGCTAATTCATTTCGATACTCTTTATCTAACACTCTTTATCTAATACTTTTTATCTGATGTGCTCTATTTCTATGCTTTTATTGTTCACTCCCCCTTTGTCTACTCGTTTTCTCTACTTTTTTTTATCCCCTTTCACATGTATCCCCTTGTAGATTAAGTATCCTTCTGGCCTTTTAATTTATCTCCCACTTTTCAATTTCTCGTCCTTTTTGACACTTATATCAAAGGGTCTACACTCTAAATAAGTATTTGGCCAAGAAGGTTTTGTTCACTTTCATTACAATTCTCAAAGCAACATCCCAGTTTTGTAGTGCAACTTGTAGGGATTTTATTTGGATAGTTTTGTCCATTGCAAGGTGAACTAAACCATCTAATGTAGAAATATTTGGATCTTTCTTCAGACTTTTTTTGTGTAGGCTATTTCCTTTTGTAAAATTTCTATGTGAGTGGTTATGGAATCTTGGATTTGACCTAATTTGGCTTTAGTGTTAGCCTCATCAGTTGTTAATATAGCTAGTTCCTTCTATGTGTGAAGCATTTTATGAAAATGCTTCTCACTTTGAGCTTCATCTTTTGGCAATTGCATGCCAGATATTCTCAAGTTTCTTTCCAAGTTCATTATTCTTTGGCTGTGTGAACATTGGAGGATCACACAATTTTGTGTACAATGAGAAGATATTCTCAAGTATTTCCTTCACTTTTTCTATCTTCTTAGTAAAAGTGTTATTTCACTAGATATTTTCACATTTACCTTTTCTTGGAACTTCTTTTCTGACCATTCGATAAGTTTGGCATTGGTGACAAGGTCTTCACTTTGCACCTGGTCCACTATCTCTAAAAGTTGCTCCATAATGGGTTCTATTTCATCAAGTGATTGCAAGCTAAAGGCATCTAATAATATGTCCTTGATCTCATGTAGTGCTTGCTTCTATTTATGCTCATTTCTAAGTATCTCCTACTTCTTTTTCCTCTCTAATGCCTCTTGCATTAGATTAATTTTTTCAAGAGTAATTTTGTCATAGTCATATTTTGGAATGACTACCTCTTCATCCAATGTAGGGTCTCCATAGTGAAGTACCCTTGCTACTCTTGTGGAGCTCAAGCTTGGTGCATATATTTTTAATGGCATGGCATCAATGCTTGGCTTCTAAAGAATTGTAGGAGTTCTTGTGGTTAGAAAATTTCCCAAAGTTTGAATTGACTCTTGCTCCTTTTCATTTGGAGATTTCATGTCCTCGTCTAATCTATCTTTGTTAAACCCTCTTAACTATGGTGGTTCACCTTGTACTTGTGTTGTAGAGATAGAAGTGTCCACCTATCCTATTTTCTCCTTTGTAGGCTCTTTCTCCTCTACACTCTAAGTCTTGTGCTCAATCATCAAGACTTTCATTGTGAAATCAACATTGGTAGATGTATCATCTATTATTTTTTCCAAAGGTTATCCATTTGTAGCTAAAGGGATGTGAAAAGGTGGTTCTTTTGGATTCACCTTATCCCTCTTCAAGTCACCTACAACTTTCTACAACTCTTCCACATTGACCAAAAATGGATTATTGCACAATTGTGCTTGCAAAGTGGTTTGATCAAGGATCTTCTTAAGATCCTCTATAGTCAATGGATTGATGTTCTAACCAGAGTTGTTAGGAACATCCTTCATAGTTATGGTATTTGAAGGTGTAGAGGGTCATTTGGAGAGCTCAAGGGAGGTAGTTATTATTTGGCATATTCTATTTTTTTTGTTGCTCCTCAATAGTTGGAATATATCTATTCTTTGATGTGTCTTCTCCACTATCTTGTCTCCTTTCTCTTTCTCGACTTCCTCTTCTTTATTGTTTTCTTCCTCTTCCTCATTATTATTTCCCTCAAAGGGATCCTCTTCTCCTAGTTTTATAGTTTTTAAACCATATATCAACTTCCATATCTTATTTGATTTATTAACAACATCCTCAATGTTGTTTTGAAGAATGTTGAAGGCTCTATATTTGGGAGAAAATTTACTCCCATCATTTTTACAAGCCTTGGTAATCTATCATTTTGTAAGCTCTAGAATTACTTGAGCTAAGTTAGATTCTCTTATTTATTTCTCCATGTTAAGGTAGTAATGCCATTTATTTTCAATAATAGAATATAAATCTTTAAGTATTGAATTGTCAAGTTCAAGTGGGATGTTCTTGAACTTGGCCATCATGGTATACACTAATTCTTCAACCATTTTCTACTCTTCCTTACTTAGCTTACTAAATTCAATATTTTTTAAGCCACTTAAGTCAACATTATCTTTAACATTGTCACAATTATTTTCTAAATTATATTTTAATGCATGACTTACCACTCTAAATTGTCTTGTGTCTTCAAACTCTGTTGTTTCTTCATTTGAGTTAGGTTGAGAAACATATTTTCTTCTTAGTCTTTTCTTAGCTGGTCCTTGTTACCCAATTGCCTTCTTCTTCTCTTTGACCTATTGCCTAGCATTTTGAGTGGTAGCCCTTGTGCTGGCTCTTGTAGTGGGCTTTGCAAGGCTTGGCTTGGTTACTTTCTTTCGGTTATGTTGAGTAGTAGGCTAAGTTTTTGCTGTTCTCTTTTTGGGCTTTAGTTTTGTAGGTGCTTCCTTAGCATTTTTTTCCTTGGCACCTTCTTCCTCTTCATCTTGTCCCATACCTTGTTTCAAGGAAAGTGGCCCTTGATCTTATTCAACTTCTTGTTCATCATCTTCTTCTACAACATCATCTCCTGCTTCGTTAGTTCCTTCTCTGAATATGGCCTTAAGTTTCTTGACTAACTTATCCTTATTCTTCAATATTGAAGATGTCTTCATTTCCATTTAAAATTTTGATCTAACAATATCATAAGTGTCAAAGGTTATTTCACTTTTATTAGTTTATTTTGCAAGCACTTTTTTGATTGCCGTTGAGGCCTCATCTATATTTATCTCATATCCAAGTGTCCTTATTCATCTAATTCTTGGTATTGGTACTTGGATGTAAGTGTAGTCAATATAAACTAAAAATAAAATGTCATTGATGTCTTTCTCTACAAGGGAAACTGGTATTCTTAACCTTTTCTTCATAGACTTCTTGAAGTCTTCAAAATACCTTGTCATGACCGTTTCAAATTTATCTCCCATCTTCCCTATGTACTCATTAAATTGTACAACTATAAACCTATTGGTCTTCCAACCTATCTTTCCAAAAGAAGGAAATTCATTGTGAACATAGAAAATGTGCATATTAGAATTGTCCCAAACTTGCACTAAGTACTCTTTGATCTTGTTATGGCTCCCAAATTCTCCATAATTTGATGTAGTTGTAGCTCTAATAGATCATATGTGTTATCTTACTTTATAATTTTATAACCTACATCTACTAAAATGCAAGGCACACTATTCAATTTACTTGATTGGTAGAATTTTTGTGAGATGACTCTTACAACTAACTCTGAGTGGGTCTTTGATTGTCTCTATTGTTATACCCCTCTTATTCCATTGTGCACTAGTGTTATTCTTGATAACTTCCTTAGATTCACTTCTCAAGGTCTTTGACCGATCTAGGGTTGGGTAACCTATGAATCTATGGATGATTCTCTTTGTTATTTTGATAGGACCGCCTTCCAACCACCAACAACCATCATGAATTCTTCTCAACGCTAACTTGTTCCACTCTATCTTAAAAAGTGTAGGGAAATCTAGGGCATGAGTAAGTCTCTTCTTCTCAACAATGTTGAATTTTCCTTTAATACCTCATTATCACATAATTTATTGTAGGCTTGCCTAATCTCCATTTCACCTATCCCTCCAATTTTGCAATTGTACTATTTCCTAACATATTGGAACATAACAACTTTTGGCAGGATGATGGATAACACACTAGCAGGGTCATTTTTGTATGCCACCTCTAGTATTGGCCTAAAATCTGGTTGTTTAACCTCCTTACTTACTAAAATTCAAAGGCTTCCTTATCTTCAGGGTTTCTCAAGCTAGAAGCCATCATTTCTAACTAGGGTTTTAGCAATTTCAGAACAATGTAGCTTGACTCTTGAGTATATACCTTGAACCACTAATATCACTCAAAATAATTATTAGAATATGCTTGAATGCTTTATCCTTTCTTGAAATCACTTCTTTGCATCGTTCACTCCTCACTCTATGTTTTTTGTGATGAAAAATGATCAAAAAATTGACCTTATACCTGTCAATGCACAACATTAAATGCTTAATGTATCTACAGCTAGACACTCAACTTGTATGCAATTATTATTTTACTTGGATTGAATGTGAATTTCACTTCACTTGGAAGCTATAGGAGTTACCCTTACTCAGCATCAACTAACATAATTTTTCTCGGTAGTAACTACTCACTTGGCTCCAACTAGTCTTGGCTAACAACTTGGCATATACTAGGATTTTACTCGGTAGCTGAAGGTAACTTCTCACACTCAGTAATAGGATGGAAACTTGAAGTTTTAACCTTGCATATTTATTCATGTTGATTTATTCTTTTCAGTGCTAACTTGTTTTGGAATTGATGTATGATAAAGTATTGAATATTAGTTTCACATACCTTCTTCTTTTTAGTTTGATGAGGTGTGACCACTTGACCTATTAGGTGAAGTGATCCCCCCATTGGATTTGCTACTTCCATCTCTTCTCTTCCATGTATTATTTATCTCTCCTCTAATGTGTTCAACATAAACTTTCCATTTTCCTTTGTTGAACTTAGACTTAGGTTCCTTTGATCTTGTTGGGCAATACTTACTGATGTGAGCTATCTTTAGGCAGCTAAAACAAGTGTTTTGACTCAACCATCTATTGTAGTAACCACTAAAGTGTGTTCTTATGTAATTATCAAGAATGTGTCCATACTCTTGAAATTGGTGATAGCTCTGCCTAGTGTTATAGTCCCAATTGTAGTGGTGTCCATGACTTTTTGTCTTTGCTAGTTTCTTTTGTGACCACATAGGCTTGGATCTACATTCGAAGTCTCTATGTCCATCCTTTTGATAGTTGTAGCAGTGACCTTCAAATCTTGGTGTCCTGATGGTTCTAGTTCTGCATTCATGTGCCTAATGTTCTTACTTATTACACTAATGATAGTGACCCATGGTTTTAGGTTTGTCATGCTAATTGGCATTCTTGCTCTTATACACATTACTAGTATGTTCTTTCTTACCACAAAAAGGACAAGTCAGTTTTGAGTTCTTACCTTTGTCACTTCTTTCTTCAGTAGTCTTAGATAATTCTCCTTCTTCAATGCTAGTATAGTGTAATCCTGATGTGTCATTGTTGAATCTTGGAGATTTCAGCAGTTTCTCAAAGTACTTAATGGCTTCATTAGGCTTGTTGAAGCTCTCTGAAATTTCTTTTTCTCTCCTCAAATCATTTTGTATTTTCTTATTCTATAGTGTTGCAATCTTAATGACTTTGACATTCAACTCATGATGAGCATTCATCATCTGACTTAGGGTATCAAATTACATTTTGGGTGTTCTTGCAAGCTCAATTGACCTTTTTCTCTAGTGTGTTGGCTAGGTTTCTCTTGTCATGTTCTCTCACGACTTTGTCTTCAATAGCTCTCTTCTTCTATTTAGTCACTTCACATAGCACTATGGCATGTGATTCCAGGTCAATCTTGAGATTCTTGATCTCTTCTGCTTGAACTCTGTTCTTCTCCATTAGGTCTACAATTGATGCATTGAACTCATTTGAGTCTCCATTTGCAAATACTTTCATGGTTTCAATCTCCTTGTATTGACTATCATTCTCAGATATGGCAATGTTTTTTCTTCTCTTTAGGGATTTCCTCAATTCCTCCCTAGCTTCTTCCAGAGAATGTAGAATGAGATCTATTTCAATCTCCTAGTTCTCTATAATCCTCCCAAGCTTGTAGACCTCAATCTCTAGATCTTTTCTCTAAGATATAAAGTTCATTCTAGGGAGAACATAGCTCTAATACCAATTATTAGAATTTATAAGTGGGAAGTATACTTCTAAGAGGGGCGATGGTTAACCAATAATTTTTTTAACTTAAATCAATACATCCATCAAACATATCTAAATAATATGAAAGCAAAATCATGCATGAAAATATTTGACACCATATTTGATCACCCAAAAGCCCTCCAAAATGAGAGGCTAAAACTAGGATGGGGATGACACCCACAACTTATCAGTGCAGCAATAATGTAACTTGCTAAGGTTACAAAGTTTGACAATGAGCCATGGTCTTCCCTGTGAAAGGCCTACCCTAGTGAAGGCTTTATACCTTGTTAGAAGTATACCTTGTTGCTCTAATTTTTCATAGTGTAGAGAAATTCTAAAATTTTGGTGAAAATTTATTTAAGTCACTGTATCATGCAGATTAGGGTTTCATTCCTTATATTTTATTCAAATTTTTAGGTTACACTATTTGCATCCTGGTTCATGTGTTGTCTGAATTCTACTAAATTCTCAAGGTCTTTCATCAACATAGTCATTGAAATACCCTAAGTGTGTAAAAACCCTAGGTCTTTTTTAAAAAATTCAAAAGGGTTTGTAAAGTGCTTAGGTTTTTTCCTTTACGAGCTTATGGTGTAGGGTTTCCCATGAGAACGAAGTAAATTCTTGCTCTATTGTGGCCATGTTTCACCAAGTACCTTAAAGGCATAAAGGAATTCATGTTTTATGAGGATATGGTTATGCTTTCCATAGTAGAAAAATAGTTCATTTTGAGGTCCCTTGATCATACGCTTGATCCTTGGGTGAAGAGACATAAAGGGTTTTAATGCTTTTGAAATGGTCTTATGGCTCTATGGTGTTAAGTTGAGAGGGTCAGTGAAGGAGTTTGAAAAGGTATTTTTGATCATACATTCAAGTGTTAAGCATATCAGCTTAAAAGGTTTTAAATGAGCAATGTCAGATGACTTTATTAGAATATGAGTAAACTATTGAGCAGAGGGTAGCAAGGTATTGTGTTTTGGTCTACATACTTACATTGCATTGAATGGATTGAAGGTGTAATATCTTGTCATGGTGTAAAGGATGTTTATGAGAAGGCATAAAGTGTTTTATAGTTTTATGTGTAAAGGGAACTCATAAGAGTGAAAGTGAAGTTCAATTTTGTTTATATTCCTTCACTTCTTGGACATGTGGACAACCATAAAGTCATGTTATAATGGTGATCGTGCTAAGTGGGACCTATTGAGTTGTTCGATGGGCCCTAATGAGAACAAATAAAATGGTGACACATCATACATGTCAGATGTGCCCAACCCACATGGTAGATGACTTAAGTTCTTCATTTTGCTTGTGCCTAAAATTAATGGTGATATTCTTTTCTATTTTTTTGAGATTCAATCCGGGTTGTAGATAAGTGAAAAGGGAAATTTCTCATTACACCTTTATGATTGCATAGTCATTGTATGAACGAATAATTGTTTCATCTATTTCTCCATGTTTATGAGCTAGTTCTAAGTGTATAAGCATAAAATAATAGACAAAGGAATGAAAAGAAGGGTTTACACTACTATGAGAAAGGAGAAATGTAAGAACAAGGTGCCATTTGTAAAGGCTTTCCAATGTTATGAGGTTAAGGTAACCCGTGTAGGTGTAAAAGAGAAATAGAGATAAGATAAGAGTTATTATGATGCCTCGGGTAAAGCCTTAAGTGTATGATCAAAGGATTAATTTGTAAAGTGTTACGATTTCCTAAATAATGAAGTAAGTGTAACAACATAAAAAAATTCTTAACGGTTCTAGTGATGTGTGTGCATATTATCGTAAAATTTAAAGTGAAGATTGTAGAAAAGGTTTTACGCTCATATGAGGAAGGTTTCAAGTGTAAGAATATAAGTATCTACTGAGGAGGCTTGACATTTTATGGTGTAATGGGTTGCATAAGATCATAAAAGACATTTCAATATAGTGCTAAAGAAACCCTAACACTTCTATGGTCAGAGTATTATAAGGCATCACTAGATAGGTGTAAAGGCTTGCTAAGTGTATTTCTAGGGTTACAAAGATTGAAAGGTTTTGATTTAGTATATGAATAGAAGACCAAAATTTGAAAAGGGAGTGGGTGATGTGTCATACCAAGTAAGAATAAAGGACAAAATCACCATGGCCAAGTAAAATAAAACATTGAAAAGTACACTAGGATTGAATATCTTGGTTGATATACCTTCTTGACAACTTGCAAGAATGGTTTTAAAGCTCATGCATGCTAAATTTATTGAAAGAGTTGGTATATTTCTTGATTAAACCATAAAAGATTTGATTGAACAACATAATATTTTCCACTTCAAAGAGCTTGTTTTTCTATTCTATCCTAAAATTCAAAAGTATCAGAGCTTTGTGTCTATTGAGTTACTATTGCAAGAGTTTGAAGTATAATTCTCAAAGAAAATGGCTGACAAGGAAGTTCAAAAGGTTCCTACAGAAGAGGTAGAGGTTGAAGAAAAAGGAGATGATGTTGTGGAAGTTACAGCTAAAGGAAAAAGGAAGAAGGGTGTTTTCAAAATAGAGAAGAAGACAAGGATTAGAAAGACAAATAAGCATATAGAAGATTGGCTAAAAATTCTTCTAGAGTCATCTAATGCAATTTCAGCAAATGAGCATATTTTCAAAGACCCTTATTTCCTAGTTTGAGATGCAAAGTGCCCTAGGGTTGATGGTTTTGGTTTATTTATATATTTCTACCAAAACAAAATAGAGAATATACCAGTCAATAATCCATAGAATAGGAACATGTCAAAATTAATTTTCCCAAAAGTGTTTGTTGATGTGGATTTGTTGAAAGCACTAATGAATTCCTATAATCCAGTCACTAGGAATTTCCACAGGCATCATGGGAGTATTTTGTGCACATTGGAGAAGACTTCTTTCATAGAAGCTTTCAGTTTAGAAGGACAAATGAATACACCTATTGACATTGAAGACTTACAAGGGAAATTTGCAAGGGACAAGACCCATTTTCTAAACAATGTGTGTTGCCTCACATCCCTTACAATGTCAAGAAAGCAAGGCTGATACCAAAGAAGGTAGACGATTATTTTTCATTGAGTAGATTCAAGAATTATTTCAAGAATACTATATATGGACTGCATGAAGTGTTGGGAAGTGATGGTGTAGGGGATTGTGTATATGGTTCCTTATTTTTAATGGCATGTGACATACAAGATTATTTTCATAATAAAGAGTATGATTATGTGGGGTTCATCATTGATAGCATGCATAATCAATTTATCAATACAAACAAAGGAGAGATGAAACACTTCAAATTTCACTGTTACTCATTGTTGATGCACTTGATCCTATATTACAACATTGGTTATATCATCTAGGACTTAATTGATTAGACCTCTGATGAATTTGGTGAGTTACCTCTGCAACTATGGACCCAAATTTAGGATAAAAACTTTTATTATTCAAATGCACTTGTATTTTTCAATTTGTTCAGCTCTATTATTATGAGGATGGTGCACCATAGTTTCTTTAGGGCCCGAAATGTTTGAAAAACTTTTCTTAGACCTTCATTTTTGGATGAGAAAACCAAATTAGATCATAACTAGGGGACCATATTTTTTTTTAAGGAGTTCACATTGATGAGAGTATATGCATGCCCACAGTCTCCTCACATTTTGCCAAAGTATTTACCCCCTAGATTGGCCATTATTAAATTCTTTTGGCAATTCCTATTGATGAACAAAGAAATGATCCCTCCTTCTCTACACAAACTCACATTTTTTTGTAGAAATTTCAACGTAGGATATTTTGACATAGGGAAAAATGCTTATGGAGCACTGAGTGAGTACCTAGGTCAGTAAAAATTTACTTCTAGGCCTTATAGGATGTATAAACCAGACAACTACATCACAGATAAGGTTAAGACCATTAGGGGATACCTACTACCTTCACGAAAGTCAATCCCTATGGAATATTTGATTGCTAACATAGTAGCAACAAGGGAGGCTAATGAGATACTAGAGAAATACTGTGAGATAAGAAAGGTGGAGGATGCCTTGGAAATAACAAAACCTGATTTCAAAGGTTTCTATATAGAGATTCCTTACCCTAGTAATTTGAGGAAGATGGTAGAAAATTTTGATTATATCATGTCTCAAATTCCACATGAGTGAGAGGGAGAGGAAGAAAAGGTAAAGAGAGAATCCCCTTAGCCAGATGTATAATTGGAAGTTGATGTAGAGGAGGAGCAACCATCATCTTCAACATGGGTGCCAAAGGGCAATAAAAGGTAGAAAAGAATGCACATCCTAGAGAGGGTAGTAAATAGGGCCTTGCAAGAGATGCTAGGGAATGATGAGTATTTTGATAACATTAGGCAAAATGATTTACATCAAAGAGCTATAGAGGTAGGAAAAGCCTCTAGTGATCTTCAAATTGCAACATCAAGATTGGATGACAGACTCATCCAATCTAAAAAAATTATGGGGGAAGATGATTTCATTAAATCATTAGAATTTAAAAGTTTTCTTTATAAAATTAAAAAAAAATGAGCTCACATTGAGCCTCATGCTAGGAGAGGATGCTAAGAAAAACAAAAAATTGGTAGATAAATTGCTAGCCTATGACCTAGATAGTGAGACAATGACCCATGTAGAGGCTAGGGCATTGGTGCACAGAAATGGTATGGTTCTAGCACTAAATTGGGATATTGAGAGGGCATTTTTTCTTGACCAAATGAGGAGACAAGAAAAATCCATCAGCTATGAGGCCAGTAGTAGTGGAGGACTGAAGAGGGGGTTGGTGTGGAGTGTTTCCCTTGATAGAAAAAAGACTAAGATCATGGACATATAGGAAACTACAGAGGGCAATATGATTGAATGGACACTAGACACTACAATTGGAAAGAAGATATCTAGCCTGGCCAAACACTTTTCACTCATAAATGAGGTAAAGGTAGATCAAATTGAGGATAGGTTAGCTACTACATACAATGAGTGTCTAGATGTTAAAAAATTGTATGAGGAGGATCTTAAAATGAGTTATGTGCAAAAATAGAGGATATTAGAGTTGGAGGGGAGAATTCATAGCTTAGAAATAGAAGTGGCATCCCTCAAAGACCAAATAAAGACTAAAATGGAGGTAGAGCATGCACCTAGCCTTTTGGGAGAGGTAAAGCCTATTGTGGAAGTAGAGGCCCAAATAGAAGATGTACCTATAAGGGTCATAGTGCCAATACCTATAGTTAATGTGGAAGTAGAGGTTCCCCCATCTTATAGTGCAACAAAGAAGAATGTTATGATGAATGTATTGAGTCATAGAATAAGCATCTTGAAGAGAATTTCTCAAGATGCATATAATGCATTCATCAATTTACAATCTAGAAAATAGATGTGCAAAGAAGCAATAGGGTGGCTTGATCAAATTTTCCAACAATGGGGACCCTACATGTAGTTCTTTGATAGGTTAATACCATTGCTAGCCAAAAGGCTAGACCTTCTTGATAAGGTTATTGCTATAAAAGAGGACATGTACAAGGTGAAAGATCTATTGCAATTCTTTAGAGGGAAATTGGCAGTGATTCAGAATAAAATGAAAGTATTAACAAATGGTTTTCATTCTTTAATTCTTTTTGTGCTTGATTTTGATAACAAAGTAAAGGATTTAAATGAATGGTCTAATTCTTTTGACCATAATGTAGACTTTCCATAGGTGGAATCCATTTTTTAAGATGATATTGATGAATGTGTTTTTAATGAACTTATTAATACCCTAGTCAAGATTGAAACTAAAATGAATAGGTTTATGACAGATGGCAAAGTGATCATTGATGCTAGGTGGCAGAAATCTGTTGGTGAATTAATAGAAATCAAAGCATGTGAATGGCCAACCAAGAGGGAGGTTATTGTATGAGAAGAAATCATAAAAATAAAGGCTTTCCCAATAGGGGGTTGTTAAATAAAAGGACAAACTTGAAGATTTGATGCTCCAGCTATCATCTGCAACTACTTTATGTTGTTTCTTTTTGAATTAAGTTGTCTAGGATATTTTGAAAGGGTTGTTCTATTTCTTGTTGTAAAAGGACACCTACCCATCACATTTTCCCTTTGCTTGTTGCAACTCGTGTTTATATAAATGAGTTTTTAAGGCATTGTGATGGTTCAAATTCTTGTATATTTTTTGATTTGTCAAGAAAAAGTACAGTTGGTCCTATTATATGTAGTAGTTTAGAGTTTACTTTCAAGTGTACTTTTTGATATATAGAAATGATAGAATCAACTACATATGTTGGCCTTTTCATTGAATCTCTATTGGTTACTGTATTAGACATTTAAAAGGATAATATAAAAGGGTATTTACACTATTTTTTGTGTCATCATTTTCTATCTCCATTTCATGAGCCTACTTATTTTGAGGTCATTTGAATAAGGTTCCAGTGACTGAATGCAGCCTAGATGGGTTTTGTATTGGTTATGTTGTTTCTTTTAATTCAATGAATTATATAAATTCTTCATTAGATTAGTAGAATTCATGGGTTTATGAAAAGGATATTTTATAAGAATGGAAATGGGTGATTATTGTTGATAAATTCATTCAACAGTTGTCTAAATTAGATCTCCTACCAATAGTCAATTTTTGCCTGTTGAAGAAGGCACTGGTAACATAAATCATAATGGTTGAGAGTTAATCTTACTTCTATATGCTAATTCAATTCTACATTCAATATCATTTTCATTTCATTTGGTTCGAGATTATAACACTAGTCAACACTCATTTATATTGTATTTCTAAGTCTTAGGTAGCTACTATTACCAGAAATATTTGCAAATATTAAGAGAATTGTGACTTGATCTACTTAAGAGGAATGTGTAAAACTCTAAGAATATTAAAGAGTTGGATAAACTATGTAAGAGTTTGAAGATAGAAGATGAGAATTAGAATGAAACTAAGGTAAATTTCATATAGGAGTTTACATTTGAGTCATCCCTAGGTATACCTACCTTTGTTTTGTAGAGCCTAAAGAGTAGAAAACTAGCCTTGTCTTTGTTAAAGTCGAGTCCAACTAGTTTGAACATATAATTGTTAATAGGAATTGGCTAATCCTTAGGTTATGTGGGTATTATCATTTTGGTATTGAGAACTTTGTTGTTTAGTAGTTTCAAACACCAAAAAAATGGTGAATCTATTGGGGAATACAATTAGTGTTGTCATAAACTAGTGAGTCATTTGAGATCTATGTCCCCCTTGGGTAGAGTTGGAGGTAGGTGTTTCACATGAATTTTTTTGTGTATTTTGAGGGTTATTTACATTTTGTTTGAGATTTTTAAGTGAGGTACCTATGTTCTATTTAGAAATTATTCACATTATGATAGGGTGGGTGGTGACTTAAAAGGTTAACCAGTGTCAATATTTGAAAATTGTTTTCCCAAATTATGGAAAATAAAAGAAACACTCGTGCAAATGTGAAGGAAAAAACCTAGGAATTAAATTACAGATTGATCTCCCTCCTAGAGGAAGACAAAATTGGGTTGTAAAAAGGCATCAAATGCATAGAGAAGATCATTCCTAAAAATAAGAAATAAGGGGAGAGAATGTTCAACTTTCTACTACTATAAAGGAAACCTTTTGTAGAGGTCCTTGATCTCATCCAAATTTATCTAATGATGATTTCTATAATACCCCTAAAATGATATGTGAGGAGAAAGTTTTGAAACCACATGCACTTAGTTTGGGTGATAGGAATGGTAATAACCTTTTCCAGCATAGTACAAATCCTTTCATGTTAGATTATTCTCTTGAGAAGGTGAGACCTAAACATTTAGAACCTAAAAGCTTCAATGATGAGAAAAATTCTAGTTGCAAGTTTACCATTCCTAACCTTGATGAGAATAAGATCTAGATAATATAGCTTGTTGAGCAAGAGGCTATTGATAGGAGATTTCAAAAGGAAAGAGAAGAGAAAATCATGAAAGCTTATGAAGAAAAGCAAGAATTAGCTAGGCAAATTGTTGCCTTGAAGAAGAAGAATGAGATAGCAGCTAGTGCTTGGCAACCTAAAATTGTGGGTCAAGTTGAACAACTTAAATTACAAGAGAAAAAATTGATAAAAAAACCAAGATACAAATGAAGAGGGTCCCGTGATACAACAAATCAAGAGTTATAAGACCCTAAAGTCTAAAAGGGATGTAGAACATGCTGTCGGTGTTCAGGACATTAGGATCATTGAACCAAAAAAGATTGTCCAAATCCATGATTACATGTCACCTTCTGATATTGAAATAGAAAAGAAAAGGAAAGAAAAGGATGCTTTGGCTAAGAAACTAGAAATTGAAAAAAATGAGGTAGTTATAGTTGAGATGAACAATAAGATTAAATTCCTTGAAAATGCTAAGAACCAGTCTACAATTATGACTAAGGATAATATAGATGGTGGATTTAATGTAGATCAAAAATACCACTAATGTGCTTGTTTCTTTCTTGTCTTCTTTTTCACAGAAGTTAAATCTAAATAAGTCTATTGGTGATGCTACTACTAGTGATACCATCAATAACACTAAGAGAAATGTTCCTTGTCATCCTAAGATTGATTTGCAAAGAAGACCTATTCAGTTAGAAGGTTATAGGACAATATGTTTTGATGGAATAATTGGTTTCCCTAACCCCATCCTATAAGAAATGAGAAAAATATTGCCTAAGTTTGCCGGAAATAATGCTATCACTTGTGAGGATCACTTAAGAAGTTTTCCAGATTTGATGAGTGATTATGAGGTTGAAGCTAAAGATGTCATAATGAAGTTATTTGTTCAATCCCTAACTAAAGATGCTAGAGAGTGGTCCAAAAGACTTCCTAAATTGTCCATTATGGATTGGAAAGACATTGAATATTTTTTCAAAGAGCAATATGGTGACAAGAAAAATTAGAGATACATTTTGAGTGAATTCAATAACAGCAAGAGGTTTCCTAATGAGTCTCTCACTAAGTTCAATACTAGATTTTAGAAGAGGATGTACAAGCTAATGCAAGCCATGTGGATTGATGACAAGGTATGTCTATTCACTTATCTAAATTCTTTTGATGGTAAAATGGCATACCATCTTAGGGACAAGGAACCTAGGACTTTAAGAGATGCTTTCAAAAATGCTATAAATGTAGAAAATAATTTGAGGATATGATGGAGATTAGAAAGTAAAAGATATGACCCTAGGTTGTTTGGTAATAAGGGAAATAGAAAAGAGGATCATAAAAATATAGGTGGCAAAAAGAAAGAGCTTAGTAAGATAAGCCAAGTTCTAAATGCTATAAAGAAACTAAAACTACCTCATAAAGTATGATAGGAATCCCACTGACAATAGGATCCCTTATTAATCAAATTTCAATAGACAGGATAGGTTACAAAATTTCCCTTACAAAACTACTTGGTAAGATGGTCAGCCTAATGTTCCTCCCCCTAATAACAATAGCAATATGGTGACCCTTAATCCTTTGTCAAAAAACTCAGTAAATTTTGTAGATGATCTAGAATTCACTACTAAGCCTACACGATGATTTGTTTTCCAATTACCCCATTCTCCTAAATCTTGTGTTGTAGATTTATCCTTTCTGGGAGGTTAGACTATAGTAGAAAAATGTCAAGAACATGAGGATAATAATGATGATGTGGCGTGTAACATGATGGAGTCACATTATGAGTATTCTAATTGTGAAGACTATGATAGAGATGTAACTGATCAAAAGCAGTTTCAAGATAAAGTACAACAACAAGTATTCTCTGATGAAAGTGATGTTGAAGACAATATATGTAACATGGTAAATGCTAGAGAAGAAGTAACATTAAGAAAACCTTCTAGGGAAGTGATTGATCAGGTTACTGCTAGTATGATAGCTTAGGTCCAAATTAGAAATATGACTAAGAGAGATGGAAATGATAAGGTATCTAGTATCTTTATAAAGGGAAATAGTCCTAAAAAGTTTGGAGATTGTGAAACCTAAAGAAGCCCCTACTGTGAAGGTCAAATTTTCCAATAAAAAGTGGGAAACAAAGAAGGGGGATAATCCTAAGGATCTAGAGGTCTCAAATAATATTCCCAAAAGGTTAGATGAGAGGGTATCAAAAGTGATCATTGTTAGAGTAAATAATTAATTAATTGTTAATTATTCTATTAATTAAGCTTACTTAGGTTAACACATGTGGTTGAGGTTAGTCATTGACAACACAATAATTTGTTCCCTTAGCACACTTATCTTTTCCACCTCTTGTGGATGTGTGCTTAGTTGTTAACCTTATCTTCTACCTCATTCTAGCTTGTTCTACAAGCTTCCATGAGGCCTTTATAAGTGGTCTCTCTCTCATTATAAATTCATTCCATTTTCACATAGCATTTCTAATTTCTTATTGTGAAATATTCTCTTGTGTGGTATTTTCTTCAAGCTCTTTGCTCCCTAGGTTTCTCTTCAACAAGTATTTGCATTGCAGGTGATCTTGGCACATTATCGGAGTCAGATTCTCAACTCCTACAATCACTAACCCTAATAAGAATCATCAAAGTACTCTGAACATTGTGGATAAATATGATGATAAAAGGAACATGATTATTGATAATCCCTCTAATTCATCTATAGATATGCTTACTATTTTATCTCAAATCACTATTAAGGTTCCTTTGTTTGAATTGTTAAGGATCGTTGAATACCAAAATAAAGCCATAGCATGGTTGGGAAATACTGATATAAGGGTTAGACAAAACTACAATGAAATCCATGATCCCAAGGAAGAGGCCAAAGAAAAGGTGAATGAAAAGGAAGTTGAAGTAGTTGTGTCTCAGATTCCTCATATGTTTTTGGATAGCTCTATAAATGAATGTTTAGGACATTTTGAGCCATTTTTCTTAAGCATCACAGTGAATGGTAAAACAATAAAAAATTGCATGATTGATTTTGGAGCCTCCAGTACTATTACGGCTTTTTAAATCATGAAGGAATTAGGATTGAAAGTTGTACTACTTAGGGAAGATGTTGTGCTATAGACAAAAGAGAAGTAAAAGTCATTGGTACTATTAATGTCATACCCTATAGATTGATAGCCTACCCAAATAAAGAACTTACTATGAGTGTATCGGTTGTTGATATTCTACCTCAGTATGGTATGTTATTATCTAGAAAATGGAGTGTTGCCATGGAAGGAAGTTTGCAATCTGATCTATCATTTGATACTTTTAACATTGATGGTAATTTGGTAAAAATAAATAGAGAACCAAAAAGCATGTAAATGATAGAAGAAGAGATTGAAGATGATATGACAAACTTTGTGGACAGAAATGTCAATGCATTTAGAGCTAAGGTCCTAACTTTGAAGAAATGCAAGCATAAGTCTAAGATAGAAGCAGAAGTTGATACAAGGATAGATAATGGTGATTTGTGGGCCATGTTCTTTGATGGTTCTTGTCGTAAAGATGGAGTAGGTGCAAGTATTTTATTGATTTCTTCTACTGGGGTAACGTACAAATTTTCTTTTACATTTAATTTCCCCTATACTAATGACATAGTAGAATATGAGGGTTTGTTGTTAGGACTTAGACTAGCTTGTAAGCATGCGATAAAATGTTTACATGTTATAGGAGTTTCTGAATTAGTTGTATCCTATGTAATATATGGTAATGTGTGAAAGAATAAAAGGTTAAAACAATAGATAAATGTTGTATGGGACATGATTGAATGTTTTAATGCATTTGCGATAGTTTTGAAGGATAGGACTAACAATAGGATGGTAGATTTGCTAGCAAATATGGCAATAAAACCTGATGATATTACATTTGCTAGTATTTCTAAAATTGAGGCTCAAACTAGGCCCTGTGTTCCTAATAATGTCCAAAATTGGAAAGTATTTGAAGATGATAACAACATTTTGAGATTTCTAAACTCTGAAAATATGTTGTTAGGACAAGAAATTGATTGTGTAGATTATGTGGAAAATATAAATGGAAAAGATATTATTTTTGGGCAAGAAGTTGTGCAACTAAAGACTTACAAGATCCCAAAAGGTTTGGTAGTTTTAGAAACTATTTTTGATAACCAGGCTAGGTCACAAGTTGATACCAATAACCATGATGCTAAAGATTTAGAGGAGGTAAATTTAGGAACTAAGGAAACACCTAAGAAGGTATATATTAGTAAAAAATTGTCTCCTAAAATTAGGCAAGATGTAATACATTTGTTAAGGAAGTATATGCATGTGTTTGCATGACCATATGATGACCTAAATGCTTATAAAGAGGATCTTTTTCAGCATGAAATCCCCTTGAAAGTAGATGCTAAGTCTGTTAGACAAAAATAGAGGCCAATAAATCCAACATTGGCTCCCAAGATGCAAGATCAAGTTGAGAGATGAAGAGATCATAAATCCTATTAGACATTCTTATTGGGTATCTAATTTATTTCCAGTAAGAAAGAAGAATGGAGATATAAGGTTGTGTGTTGATTTCAGGAATCTTAATATATCTTCATTAAAGGATAATTATGGTCTGCCAAACATGGAGGCTATGTTGAAAAAGGTCTATGATGGATTAATATTTAGGTTATAATCAAGTAGTTGTGAAGGAATACAAACTATTTAAGACTACTTTTACTACTCCATGGGCCACTTATGTGTATGTTAGAATGCCTTTTGGGCTTACTAATGCTAGGGCTACTTTTTAATGTGCAACTGATGTGGCTTTTGCTGGTATTATTGACAAATTCTTAGCTGTGTATCAAGATGATCTAACTACTTACTCTAAAGATGAAAATGATCATTGCATGCATTTAGAAAAGGTATTTATCAGAGCACTTAAGTATGGTATCTCTTTAAACCCCAGAAAATGTCATTTTTGTGTCACTAAAGGAAAGCTATTAGGGCATCTAGTTGGAAAACATGGAGTGAGGATTAACCTTGAAAGAGTTGAAGCAATTGACAAGATCCAAAAACCCAAGAGTGTTAAATAAATTCAGTCATTTATTGGATAGATCAACTTTCTGAGAAGATTTGTAACTAATTTTGCAAAAATTAGTAGGCCTATATCAAGGATGCTAAAGAAAGGATCTGACATAAAATGGGATGGTAATCCTAGCCTTGCATTCCATATGATTAAGCAAGCTATTAAAGATTCTCTATACTTAGGGCACCAAATTATGATACACCAATGCATGTATTTTCCTTTTGTTTCATTCCATACTCTTGCTATGGTACTATTAAAAAAGAATGAGGAGGGTTATGAGCAACCAATTGCATTTTTTTGTAAATAATTATAGGAAGAAGAGCTCAAGTATGATATTAATGAAAAAAAAAGCACATGCATTGTTCAAAGGAGTGAAAGCTTTCAGATGTTACTTAATGGGAGCCACTATCATTGCATTTGTTCCTAATGTTGTTGTAAAAGACATTTTTTCACAACAAGAGGTATTTGGTAGAAGATGTAGATGGATCAACTGAATACAAGAATTAAACATTGATATTCAAATCACTAAACTAGTTAGGGTTCAAGGTTTGGCCAAATTGATGACAAAAGCCAATTTGGAAGCAAACCAAATCAATCAACTTGATGATAGTTGTAGGAAAAATCTTTATGGCATGGATATCTTTGACTAGTATAGAGATGTGATCTATTATTTGCAAAACATGAAATTTACATCATAGTTAACAAAAAACTAGAAAAACATCCCTTAAGTTACAAGCTATAAGATATGTTATAGTGCAAGGTCAATTGTGGTAGAGAAATGTTGAAGGTGTCCTCTTGAAGTGTGTAGATGAAATTGAGTCTAAAAGGATCTTAAAGGATATGCATCGAGGTGTATGTGGTGGTCATTATATGGCCAAAACTCCTTCTCATAAAGTTTTGAGGGATTCTTTTTGGTGGCCAACACCTTACAGGGATACTCATGAATTTGTGAAAATATGTGACACTTGTCAAAGATTTGGTGGAAAGTTAAAATTTTATAGGAATATACTATTAAGACCTACAGAAATGCATGCATCATTTTGACATCAGGGAATTGATTTCGTAGGTTAGATTGCCAAGAAATCTAGTGGTGGACATGCCTAGATACTGATAGCTACTAATTACTTTACTAAGTGGGTTAAAGCAATCCCTACTAAGAATGAAACAAGTAAAGTAGTGACTAGTTTCATTATAAATAATATTGTGACCAAGTTTGGATGCCCATAGAAGATTGTAACTAATAATGCTATGTGTTTCATGTCTAAGGAATACAAGAATTATTTTGAAAAATATGGCATTACAAAATACACATCCTCACCTTTTCATCCTTGAGGGAATGGTCAGGTAGAATCAAGTAACAAAAGTATACTAAAGATTATCAAAAGGATTTTAGGAGAGAACAAGAAGGCCTAGGATTCAAAATTTCCATTAGCCTTCTAGGATGATAGGGTTACTATGAAAAAGGCCATTGGATGTGCTCCATTTGATTTGGTTTATGGAATACAAGATAGACTCCCACATAACAACCTAAATAAAATGTATAATTTTTTTCAACTTTATGAAGATGATATCATTGATGAGATGTAACTTAGAATGGATGATATTTTGCAATTAGAAGACACAAGGAGAGAGTCTTTTGTTCAAAATACCAAGTTAAAATCATAGATGAAGCACTTTTATGACAAAAGAGCCATTGAGAGGAAATTTGAAATAGGTGACATGGTATTAATGTGGAATTCTAGAATGGAAGATAAAGGAAAGCATGGTAAATTTGATCCCATCTGGCTTGGCCAATACAACATTTATGATACAAATGGAGAAGTTTTATATTTCTTGAGTGATTAAATTATAAATATTCTTGAATTGGTAGTTCATTGACAATACTTGAACAGACACTTTTCCTAAGGAATCTATTTTTCTATGAATAGTAGTTTTAGTGTTTTCTATGTTCTTGTGCATTCTATATATTTGGTAGATCCTTGTAAATATTTTTGTGTAGTCTTTTTCCCTATTTCTATTGTTTTTCTCTGTGCTCCCTGAAGAAGTTGTCATAAGTTTTATCAAGTATGTGGTCCACTCTTTCATGGATCTTGAATTCTTCCATAGACTCAAGTAATCTATCATCCACAAATAGAGCTGCTGTTGGTTTGATTTTCATAGTGTAGAGAAATTCTAAAATTTTGGTGAAAAATCATTTAAGTCATTGTATCATGCAGATTAGGGTTTCATTCCTTAATTTTTTTTTCAAATTTTTAGGTTACCCTAGTCATGCCCTAGTCCATGTGTTGTTTGAATTCTATTAAATTCTCATGGTTTGTGATTAACACAATCATTGAAATACCTAAGTGTGTAAGAACCCTAGGTCTTTTTTCAAAATTTCAAATTGGTTTGTAAAGTACTTAAGTTCTTCCCTTTATGGTCTTACAGTGTAGAGTTTCCCATAAGAACAAAGTACCTTCTTGCTCATGTTTCTATGGTCATGTTTCACCAAGCAGTGCAAAGGCATAAAGGAGTTCATATTCTATAGGGATAAAATTATGCTTTTTGTACTAGAAAAATAGTTTATTTTGAGGTCCCCTAATCATATTCTTGATCCTTAGGTGAAGAGACATAAAGGGTTTTAATGCTTTTGAAATAGTCTTACGATTCTATGGTGATAAGTTGAGCTAGTGAGTGAAAGGAGTTTGAAAAGGTATTTATGGTCATATGTTAAAGTGTTAAGCGTATGAGCGTAAAAGGTTTTAAAGGAGCTATGTCATATGACTTTATGGGAATATGAGTGAATTGTTGAGTGGAGGGGAAGAAAGGTATTGTGGTTTGGTCTATACACTTACGTTGCATTGAATGGCATGAAGGCATAATATCCCAACATGGTGCAAAAGATAGTTTACGAGAAGGCATAACGTGTTTTACAATTTTACATGTAAAGGGAACTCATAAGAGTGAAAGCGAAGTTCAATTTTGTTTACATTCCTTCGCTTCTTGGAGTTGCGGACAACCATAAAGTCATGTTATAATGGTGATCATGCTAAGTAGGACCTATTGAGTTGTCAAATGGGCCCTAATGAGAACGAGTCAAATGGTGACACATCATGCATGTCAGGTGGGCCCAACCTGTGTGGCAGATGACTTAAGTTCTTCATTTTGCATGTGCCTAAAATCCACAATGATGTTCTTTTCTATTTTTCTGAGATTCAATCTAGGTCGTTGATAAGTGAAATGCAAAATTTCTCATTATGCCTTTACAATTGCATAGTCACCATATGAATGAAGAACTATTTCATCCCTTTCTCTGTGGTTATGAGCTAGTTCTAAGAATATAAGAAAAAAAGCATGTAAGCATATAAGCATAGAAGAGTATAAATAGAAGACCAAAATTTGAAAAGGGAGTAGCTAATGTGTCATGCCAAGTAAGAAGAAAGGAAAAAATCACAATGGAAAAATAAAATAAAACATTGAAAAGTACAAGAAGATTGAATATTGTGGTTGATATACGTTGCTAACAACCTATAGGAATGGTTTTAAAGCTTGTGCATGCTAAATTTATTGAAAAGGCTGATAGATTTCATGATTAAACCATAAAAGATTTAATTGAATGACAAAATATTTGCCACTTCAAAGAGCTTGTTTTATTGTTTTTTTCTAAAATTCAAAAGTATCAGAGCTTTGCATTTCCCATGTTACTATTGCAAGAGTTTGAAACATAATTTGTAGAAAAAACAGATGACATCGAAGTTGAAGAGGTTCCTGTAGAAGAAGTAGAGGTTGAAAATCAAGGAGATGATGTTGTGGAAGTTACAACTAAAGGAAAAAGGAAGAAGGGTATTGTTAAAAAAGAGAAGAAGACAAGGGTTAGAAAGCTAAATAAGCATGTAGAATATTGGCTAAAAAAATTTCTAGGGTCATCCAATGCAATTTCAGAAAAGGACCATATTTTCAAAGACCCTTTTTCCTAGTTCAAGATGCAAAGTACCCTAGGATTTATACAATGGCCGTTAAACCAACCTAAGCCCATAGGATTTCATTTTTCTAATACAATTGTTAGAGAGTATAGTAGAATGTTTGAATTGATCACTTACAATCTCCTATTGCTGATTTTAGATGCTTTTTTTGTCCAATCTGATCCTTTTTATCTGATATGAAATTATTTGTAGTGTTGATACTCTATTTTGCTAACTAATCTTGTAGTTCTTGTATTCTACCAAGTCACCTTGAATGTCCTATTAACACTTCACCCATTTCTCCTTCCATTCTTCAATCTCTTACACTCTATTCTCTTATTTGAATTATGGGGCTTCATCTTTCTTAAAAGGTTTTTGTGACTTAGGGTTAGGTATGAATCTACGATTGATATTCATCCTTTTGACCTCTTTAGCATTCCACTTTTTTGATTGGTTGCATGTTGATTACATATGGAATCAAATAGATTCGATGTTATCTTTAACCTTTGAGATCCATCCATTAGCTATCATGCAACATTATTTACATCTTAGTTTTTGAAGGCACAAAATCTAATGTCAATACTATGTTACTTAGCACTTGCTAATTATTGATGCTTGACACATACTAAAATTATATCTTGATGACACATATTGTCCACTTGGCACATATACTTTCTCAGCACTATTTTTTTTCTTGGCATCTGAGTGACTCATCTTATTATCTTTCTTACTTGGCACCTTTTGCAACTTAGTATTTGTATATATATTAAAGTCGGCATATGTTTCTAGCTTAGCATGAAATTAGTAAATAGCTTAAATGTGTTGATACTCAATTGTCAAAACCATTCTGAGATCAAAAAACTCAAATAATTTTGATTGACCAAGGAAGATCTAAAGAGAAGAACATACCAAAGGAGAAGGAACAAGAGGCCATTCAAGCATTGGTACCATTACCAAAAACTAGCACACCTACAAAAGTACTTTAGAGGTCAAGCATTGATGTTGTACCACTGCAAATCTCAACACTAGGCCCAAATTCCTCCAAGGTTGCTAAGGTAATTCACTATGGGGATGCAACACTAGATGAATAAATAGTGATACCTAATTATGATTATGCAACCATAATACTAGGATAGATAGGCATAATTCAACAAGCTTTGGAAAAGTAGAAAAATAAGAAATACTCATAAAGGAGTATAGGCAGAAGCAAATATTACAAGAAATAAAAATCATCTTCTTAGATGCATTCAATTTGCCAACACCTAAAGAATCAAAACCACTATTGAAACAATTATCAGATATTGTGGAATAGGTGAATAATGAAGACCAAGACACTAATGCCAAATATTTGGAATGGTTTGAAAGAAAATTTCAAGGGAAAGTAAATGAGAAGGTATCTAGTGACCTAACACTAACAAAAGTTGAATTGGCTAAAAAAATTGAGAAAGAAAAGAAGGTACTTGAGAACATATTCTCAGTGTACACCAAACTATGTGATCCCACACTCTTTACTCAAGAAACAAGCCATAGAATTTTGAGTTTGGAGAGAAATTTAAATATCTTGGGTATGCAATTACCTTAGAACCCAACTCAGAGTGAGAAGAATTTTCACTCATTGCTTCAGTCACAAAGTCAACTAGTTGTGTTAATAGTAGAAGAGGCTAATATAAGAGCCAAGTTAAATAATATCCAAGCCTCCCTTACCCCCATATGGAGATACTTCAAAAAGAACTATGATATGAAGAAACTTTATTGAAGAAATATCCTAATCTTTTTACATTAGATGGACTAGTTCACCTTGTAGTAGAGATAGCAATCCAAATAAAGTCATTAGATGTTGCATGTGACATTTTGGATACTTCTTTGAAAATAATATTGGAAGTCCATAAATCCTTTTTTGGAAAAATATACCTTAAGTATATAAACCCTTTGATATAAGTGTCAAAAAGGGGGAGATAAATAAGCAAGGGGGAGACAAAGAAAAATGGGGAGATAAATAAGAAAAAGGAGAGAAAACAAAATAAACATAGAAGAAGATTATATTAGATAAAGAGTATCAACACATTTGAAGTCAAAGAGTATCAGCAAGAGAAAAATCTACTTAGAATGAAGAAAAAATTTTGGATACAAAATTGACACATTAACTTAGCGTGAGTTACAAAATTTTGAGGTATATAGTCTATTACAAAATTTTGTTGTTCTGAAGTTTTGTATATAAGCTGACTTGTGAATATATTATACTTGAGAAGATTGGATAATTATGTATAGTTAAGTGTTTTTGACACTCATACCAAATGGGGAGATTGTTGATCTTAGATTGGTTATGATAATTGAGTGTCAAAATGCTTAAAACATTCACTAAGTTCATGTCAAACTAGTAATCCATGTTGAGTATAATATGTAAATATAGACTATGCCTAGTTGCAATGAGTGCTGAGTCACACAAGTGTTGAGCAAATAGACCATGTCAAGTGATTCAAGTGTCAAGAAAGATAGTTGATGCTGAGTAGTTTAGGTGTCAAGCCTAAAATAGAATTATAGTATGTGTTAAGCATCAGTAACATCAAGCGGCAAGTAACAAAAATTGGACATAGTTGTTTTTGATGGCAAAAATAACTACATAAACCATTTTTATGTTGACTTATGGATAGATCTCAAAGTCTTTGAAGATAAGGATGAATCTATTTGAATTCCCTATGCAATCACATGTAGCCAATCAGAAAATAGGAAGAGTTAAGGGGCAAAATCGAAGAATCTTAGATGTAGATTCATGCCTACCCCTACACCACCAAAGTATTTATAAGGAAGACTATGACCCAACATTATAGACGAATGAGAGAGAGGTGATAGAATAAAGATATCAAAGGGTGAATGACTAAATTTTTCAGAGAGCATTCAAGGTGACTTGGTAGTATGAAAGAAGTGCAAAATTAGTTTATATAATAGAGGATTGAGGACACAAGATAGTCATATTAGATCAAAAAAGATCAAGAAGGATAGAATTGTGATCTAAGATTAGAAAGTTAAAGTTGTATTAGATCAAACACTCTACTACTACTCTCTAGCAATTGTAATCACTTATAGTAAATCCTTTGGACTAAGGTTTACTTAACAATCATTATCAAATCTTTATACATCTAGCATTCCAAGTGAATATTTTAAAGTCCTTTAAATAGGTACACTTCTAACAGGGTGCTAAAATCCTCTAACAAGGTGGGACTTAATAGTCCTTCTAAGTTTTTAACAGGATAGGCCTTTCACAGGGAGAATATGTATCATGGTCAACTTATTGTAACCATAATTGGTGACACTTTATTGTTGCAAGAATAAATATTTGTGGCTATCATCCACACCCCAATTTTACCTTCTCATTTGGAGGATTTTTAGGTAATCATATCTGGTGTCAAGTGTCTATGTGCTTACATGTTTTGATACATTTACTTTACATGTTATTTTTATTTCATATATTACATGCATCTAATGAATGGTAAAAGTTTTAACTGTGGAAGTTTGAACTTTTAATTCAACAACAACCCCCCCCCCCCTTGCAAGAAGTATATGTTTCTCATTTGTAGTTTCAATAGTTTCAACTATTTTGCGCACATTCTTTATGTTCATAGGATTGCATCCCTTGTTTCTCATACTAGTGACCTTGTGAATTAGATCATTATGAATGCATATGTAAATCTCCTAACCATAGGAGGTCATCATGACCTCTCCTCAAAATTATTCTTTTCCACTCGTGGTTTTCAAAGTTTATATAGAACATGTACTTAACTTGATTAAGTTGTTCTAGGTATGAATATTATTGTTTCAATGATATATCATTATTGCACATTTTCTCCAATTCTTTATGGATCTCAGTATCTCCTATGCTTTCTATCTTTTAGTGAATATATTTTCTTATGTCCTTGACATGAAGAACATTTTCTACTACTTGCAAAAATGCTCCAATGGGATCATCAAGTAGAGAAATAAATGAGTGTTTCTTGAAGGTATATCTAGGTCTATCACTAATATCAAACACTTCTTGTGTTTCTATAACTAATTTTCCTAAAAATATGCTCAAAAATTTTTTAAAAATACCTCAATTTCACATTTAGGGATTTTAGTGATCATGCATATCTACAAGCTTCTTTAGAATTTCAAATAGCTATCAAATTACTCTTCAATATTGCACTTAAGATTTCACATAAAAAATGATGCTCACAAATCAATTTGCATCCCTTAAATCTTTTACAGGTTGTACTTCACATTAAATGTGTATCTACCATAAATTTAAAATATTGTCTCTATGTAACAAAGGTTTTTATTTTACTTTTTACATTACCTCATACTGATTATATCAACCAATGCACACTTCATTGTAGACTTCTCTTAGAGTCTAGTATATAATGGTAACTGTGCAACTTGTGGTATTCTCTATAACATCAATTTTAATTTAACTGACGTGTTGTCCTACTGAGAATGCTTAATTTAAGTAGGATGAATCACATACAATAAATGACTTTACTGTATTATTAGGTGCATTGGGATGTACTTCTCCCAGAATTGTATGAGAACTTCCAAGTTATTTTTCCTCTACAAATGTTTCCTTGAAATTTTCTGTCTGTTCCTTCATTTTTTCCTTCAAATTGTCATCATTTCTTCTATTATTCCTTCTAAAATTTTTATTCCTATTTATCTTTCTTCTATCCATTCTACAATTTTTTTTTGTATGTCCAAAGTTAATACATAACTGACATATGGGTACATTTCTTCTTTGTTTATTATATTGTTTGTCAAGTGCTTTGCAATTCCTTGTAATGTGTCCAAGATTATTGCATCTGTAACAAATAGTTTGTCTTCTTTCTCCACTTTCATATTTCTGAGATCTTCTCCTATTACCTACATGGTTAGTGTTCCTAAACATTATATTATTTTCATTATAATTATCAAATTTAGGTTGCTTATAATGTACTACATAATGTCCATATGTGTGACAATTATGACAATAAAAATATGGAATACATTTAAAAGACTTAACTTTTCAGTTGTCTCCAATATATTATATCTTCATCATAAGTAAATCATTTAACATGAGGTTCCTTTGTTTCTCTACTTTTCTCATCTTGATCAGATTCCTTAGATTTCTCAGAGTGAAGAAACATTCTCCTTGTCTTTAGATGTACCATCTGATTTTCTCATGTTTATATCTTTCTTGACTTTAAGAGGATTATGTTTTTATCTCTAAATAGATTTCTTGGTAGATTGTCCAAGAGATAATCCAAGTCTAGTCTTATCATAACTAGGTCTTTGTACAAATATTTTTTCTTCAATCTTTTCATTACTGGTATACAATTTCTCAAGTTGTTGCTTAGTTTGCACTAGTTCACCTTTCACAGTAGTATTGTATTTCTCTAATTCTAAATGTTCCAACTTGATAGATTCTAATTTAGATGATACTTTACTTAACTAGGATCTTAGATTTGCATTTAAAACTTTATTTTAGAATCATTCTTACCTCCATTTTTCTTAAGACTTAGCTTACTTTCTACTATTTTTAGATCATGTTTCAAGATCTCATTTTATTTCTTTAGATCTTCAATATCATCATCACTAGTCTACTCATTAGGTCCTTTTTGCTTCAGGTTATCTATCTTGTCCTTTAGTTTACCAATATAAGCTTTTGCATCTTTATATCTATCCTTTAGGCCATCTCTAACATTTGTAAGGAGGTCACTTTTCTCAAGAGCTTCTTCAAGATTATTCTTCAACTGTTCCATATCCATAGGGATTTTATTCAAGATGTTAAGCATCTTTTGAATAACTAAGCTTTGATACTAATTGTTAGAAATAGATAATATCGGGGGCAGGAAGGGGGGGGAGGGGCGGCTCGGTGGTGAATCAATATTTTCAATCTTTTTCCCATATTTGGATATTATTAATTACTTTTCCACATGCATAAGAAAGTAAACTAATAATAATGAACATTATAAAAAAACCATACATAAAGAGTGCTCATAACACCATATTTTGTTAATAGGAAAACCCTAGCCAAAAGAAAACCTCGATGGGGATGAAACCCATAGGATGATTCACTATATAAAGAATTTATTTAAGGATATTGACCCTGTTAGGGGTCTACAAAGAATGTATAGTGTCTTCAGTACCTATTAGGAGACTAGGCCTTGTTAGAAGCCTCAACTTTATTAGGAGTTACTTCAACCCTGTTAGGAGTTGATGGATCATATACAAATGTGTGCAAGAAGAGTCCACTTCCCTAACATGAAACTACACAATTAAGTTATTCAAAAGAATAGATATACATAAAGTACTAGATCACTTTCTATATTTTGCAATTCTTCTATTTGTTAGTTCTTCATACAAGACTTTAGTAGACTGTAGACAATCTTCCCTCCAATTTTATCAATGTCATAAACAAGGAGTAACCACAAATATATCAACTTGCATCATATATCACATTTTCATATCATGTCACATCACATCATATCACATTACATTACATCTAACTTCATAAATGAAGTTCTTTACTTATACAAATATTAATAAATCTTTCCTTAGTTGGCTCACATATCATCCTTAGAGTCATCTCATCAAGACTTAACAATCAAAATAATTATTTAAGTCATACATCTCGATTTGATGACTTTCTCTATTCCATATTGTGAAGTATCTACATTGATATTTCCTTCATAAATTGAACTAAATTTTTCATACAAAAATGCACACTAGTATACATCATGAAGACAATGTCATGCATCTTTATTCAACTGCAAAAGAGAATATTCTTAAGGAATATTCCACTATCAATATATCTCATCGTGTTGTTGTAACGTTGTCCAATACTTAGACAATTTTCTATCACAAATAGTCATAACTATATTGTAAAACATATGTTTCCATAAATGACAACAACATATGTCATCTTATTTGACTGAGTGGTCATATTGCCAACAAATCCATCTTAGTAAAAGAAACACATCATAATCTAAATATTATTAATTGATATTAGAATGACACTAAAGTGACTTTGGAAAAAAATAATTTTATTTTCTTTCATGACATAGAGGAAAGATGGAGAACAAAACTTTACGAATTGTTAGGATACAAAAAGTAAATTTGACAACAATATAAAAATTACTTTTTACTAAGAAATTATTAAATATTACTTTATTTAAAGTAGAGAAACATGTTTTTTTAAGTTTCTAAAAATTAAAAATTAATTCAAAAAAGAATTTTAAATTTTTTTTTAAGAAAATACACATTCTTTAAAATAGTTTATATTCATATTAGAATCTTTATCACATTGTCCATTTGATCTTTATTAGAAACAACAAGAAATGTTTCTCCATATAGATAATAATATATTTTATTTAAGATTATGTTTTTCTTTGTATTGACATTTAAGGGATCTTGGATTTATTTTTGTGGTAATAGATTCACCCGTTCCCTCTCAATTACTCCTCTTATATTTCCAATAGTTAGAACTTCTATACTTGAAAATGATGTTAAGTGTCAAGTGTTTGATATTGATGAGAAGATTCTGAAATTTCTTCTTGAAGAGGATATATTTTCAACATCCAACCAGCATAAACTAAAGCAATAATATAGTGATAAAATAATTCATCTTGAGTCCAACAAGCTATCCAAGGGTTTGGTTGCTCTTGATTCTATCTTCAATACTACTAATCAAGCCACAAAGAACAAAACCAACTTTCTACTCTAGCAAGATCGTTATGAAGATCTAAAAATTGCAAATGGGAAAAACTTAAAGTTTGGAAAGCTGCTATTTTTAAAGAATTAAATGATATTTTTACACGAGAGCATGCAAATATTAAGGGATCTAATCCATAACTTTCCCAATGCACCATTGATTTAGAGCCAAACTCTAACCGTATAAGGTAAAACCAAAGACCATTCAACCCAAAGCTTGAACCTTTAATACACAAGGAAGTATTCAAGTTTATTGAGAGTGGCTTAATTTTCCCATTAAACATACTAGCTTGGTATCAATTCTTATTCCTATTAGGAAAAATAACAAAGAACTAAGATTGTGTGTTGATTTCAAAGACCTTAGTAGAGCATCATTGAAGGATCATCGCCCTTTACCATCTATGGAGAAAATACTCCAATGTGTTTCTAGTTCTGAGCATGTTTTGTTTCTCGACAGTTATTCTAGATATAATAAGGTTTTGGTTAAAGAGTAAGATCACTCTAAGACTGTATTTAGTACAAAGTGGGGTACAATGGTATACAAAAGAGTGCCTTTTGGTTTATATAACTTAGGATAAATGTTCTAAAAGTCCATGGACATGGCTTTTGATAATTTGATGTACAAATTTGGGCCACTATATATTGATGATATCATAGTTTACTCTAAAAATGTTCTTGATAATATTGACCATCTTGCACAAATTTTTTAGAGGTATAAATAATTTTGCATATCCCTCAATCCTAAGAAATGTGTTTTTTTTGTGCATGAAAAGGAAAGTTACTTGGATATATGGTGTGTAAATAAGGAATTACAATTGATCCTAAAAGAGTTGCATCTATATTGGAGCTATGCTTACCCAATCATAAGAAAGCGTTGTAAAGTTTCATAGGTAGAATAAATTTTGTTTGATATTTTCTAACTAATATAGATACTATTTTGAAGCCATTGACAATAATGTTGAAGAAAAAATTAGTTTTTAGCTAGACAAATGAAGGAAATAATATTTTTGAAGATATCAAAAAGACCTTAGCATCAACCTTGACATTGGTAAATTCTAATTTTAAGAGAGATTTAATTTTATATGATTATGGTAGCTATGATGCCATTTTTGCAATTTTAGTACAATAGAATGCTAAAGGCTTTGAACAAGATATTGCATTCTTTGGTAAATGTATTGAAGATTATGAGCAAAGGTACAAATTTTTTGAGACACATGTATTCGCTTTTGTGAAGAGCTTGAAAAAATTTAGGCATATGTTGTCTCATAGCAATGTACATATAATGGTGGCTCATTCCAATGTGAAAGAATTTCTATTAAGCAAGGATCTCAATGAAAAAAATCTAGTTGGATCACTTGAGTTATGCAGTTTGATGTAGACATCTAGCTACCCAAGCTTGTAAGAGGTAAAGGCTTATAATATGAGAAGCTAGGAAATCATAAGTTACCGAGTACAAATGGCCTTATAGAAACCATTCTTTCTAACCAAAATATGCCTAAACAAGAGGAACCAAGAAGTTGGATCACAATCATGATGAAATTTTTGCAAAATGGCGGGTGTCCACCAGGTTTGGATAAGGGAAAAAGATGATACTATAGATTTTTGTTTATTATCTTTGTTTTAATCAATGATATCTTATATAGAAATGACCATAGTAGTGTTCTTCTTAGGTGTGTGGATTTGGATAAGATTCTAGGTGTCTTGCATGAATTTCATAATGTAATCTCATGAGGTAATTTCTCTCCTAGGACAATAGCATTTACAATAATGAGAGATGGCTATTTTTTGTTTATCCTTTTTAAAGATGTGCATATTTATGTTATAAAATATGTCAAGTGTCATATGTTTTCAGGAAAAGAGAAGTTGGCTACCTTACCATTACACCTTGTACAATTGGATCAACCATTCATCAAATGGGATATTCATTTTATTGGTCTAATTAATCCACCATCCAACTTAGGCCATAAGTAGATAATCATTGCCGCTGATTATTTTACATATTGGATAGAGGAAATAGGTTGAAAAGAAGCCAATGAGCCTATTGTTTTGAACTTTAATAATGAGTTTGTAGATTTGAAGTCTCTAACTCTATTGTATTAAACAATGCACTAGCATTTATGGGGATAGGGATTTTTGATTGGGTAGTTAAAAATGGTATTGATTTGAATACAATTTCAAACTATTATCCCCTAGGAAATGGATTTGTAGAGTCCACAAATAAAATTTTGATCAAAATCATCAAGAGTATGTTCTAGGACAATAGAAGATATTGGCATTCCGAGCTGAAAGGTTCTCTTTTAGTGTAGAGGATAACACCCAAGAAGGTGATTGGCACATCACCTTATGTGTTGGCATATGGAAAAGAAGTGCAATTTTCAATTTCAAATTACTAGCTTATCAATTTGAAAAGGGGCTCCTTTTACAAGACATGCTCAATTGATCGAGTTAGAGAAAAATAAAGCTAAAGCTATGAGGAATATGGAATATTGAGAGATGTTAACTAAATGAAGTTTTGAGAAGAAGGCAAGGACAAGAAATTTCATGATAGGTGGTCTTGTACTGAAATGGGATATTCTAAAGAGTAAGCTAGGGTATCATAGGAAATTTTATAATATGTGGAGTAGATCATTCCTAATGTTAAAATGTTAAGAGCACAATTCTTCCCAACTCTCAAATATGGAAGGAGATGTTATGCCCATCCTTGTGAATCGGATACACCTCAAGCCTTTCTATCAGGTATGATTAAAGTGTCTCAGCTTGTTTATAGTAGGCTATATCTCTTTCTTCTAGTAAATGTGTGTGCATACTAATTTAGTTTTTTTCTGGTCCCTAAGTGTTGATTCAGTGCACAATTGCCTAGGTTTTCCTATTGCTTTCCTAATTTCAAGTTTCTAAGCCTTCTAAAGAGTTAGGAAAAGAAAAGAAATTATATATGCATGCAAATTCCATAACCACCTACACATGTTTACACATATGAAAATGAAATATTATTCTTAGATCTTATAGCTATTATGTAGTCCATATACAAGTCCAAATTCATACATCCAAACATGTGTACCTAGCTATGACACCTACACACATTCAACACTACTCTATTTTTCCTATTTATATTGTATTTGGCATTTCAGTTATGTGAGAATACACAATTATTCCTTTTAGCCTAATGTCATGAACATAACTCATTATGATGAACAATTGCTTCTTCATCATTACAAGAAATACAAATTATAGTGAGATGAAATAAAAACCCACTCATCCCCACATACTTGAATTGACTCTATGCTGAGTGCATTGTTTTAAGGTTGTTGGCCTTGATGTCTAGCAAGAAGACATATAGCAGATGTCCCCAAAAATGTTACCTAAAATTTTACTCATGTGTAAAATTTAGGTAAAGCCATACTTATGCCAATGAAAAGTACATTATTTTATTTTTCCAAGTACAAAATCTTTTATTTTGTGTAAGAAAAGAAACATAAAACATTACATTTAATGAAGAAAAATGATCACATAATACTAAATTTTACATTGGTTTTTGAAAATGTAATACTTTATTGATGTCAATATATCCAAAATGTGTCACACAAGCTACGAAACTAGCTAAAGAACAAATTAGAGTTTGAATTTCAAAAATGAAACATTACTTCATTTGTGAAAAAGGTGAAATAAGGCATAAATAATCATAGGGCCATTCATTGTATAAATGATGGATGATGTTGCTACTTACTTTGATCATGCACACTCTTGATGACTTATTGCTCCTATTTTCCTATTTTCCAGTGTTGAATCCTCCACTCACATGAAAAGATAGAGTTAGATCTAATGTATGTAAGAAATTCTTAGCTATCTCATTATTATATCCCACACATGCATCCATATTGCAAAGTCCAAATCTTGATCTTCTCTCTAACTAGTTTGTCTTGTATCTAGTAAAAAGTATCTCAACTAGTTTAAAAGGATCATAAATGCATGTTGAAAGCATTAAGTATGTCAACATCAATCAGAAAGAAAGAATATGTGTGATGCATCTTTATAATGAAGTATTCAATGATCCTAGATAAGCAATATACATGAATAACAATTCATGAAATAAAAAAAGATAGTAGGATTAATAGTTAATAGTAAAACTAAAGATAAAAATCAGGAACATGAGCAAAGGACATATAAGATTAGAAAGGAACAAATTTGAAAATAAGTATGGTAGGAGCACAAGGACTGGTGGAACTAAATATATATGTAAACAAATAAACATCAGCAAATTTTTTCCAAAGGTCATGTTCATGTTTTTAAAGCATCAAAGCTAGATGGAAACATCATCATGGTCAATGAAAATCTGAAATAACAAAGGCATTAAAATCTGATATATAATTGATATGTGGAGGAAATGCAACAACCAAATCCATGAAGCAATGTTGTGGATAGAAATTGAAGTATTCATCAAATTTTTTGATGATTGAAGGTGTGATACATTCTTTCAAACCATGAAGTGTAACTTTTATTAGTACTAGGGATATATTTTCCAAAGAAAAGCCCTTTCTTTCTAAAGCATAAGCTATGATCTTAGAATGTTATATCTTATCGTTTTGTTTGATATTCATTTCATTCAATGGTCATAGATCCAATGAAAATATCCAAGTAATCTTGAAGTTATGAGATGCATTTTATTTGGATGTGTGATATAATAGTAGTGATAGAGAAATTCCATCACCAAAAGTGCAAAGGAAGAGTAAATTCCTAAAATGAAGTCACATATATGGACAATAAGTTGAAGTATTTATTGCATGATAATGCCATAACATTTAAAAGTATGCAACATAAATGTATATAAGAATGAAAGGTTTAGTTTTTACTTTAAAGTCACAACCAACATTATGTAAACCTAGAAAGTTCCTAGAAAGTTTTACTTTTAAGTTTTCTTTCAAAGTGGCACCAGAAAAGCTCTCACAAAATATGACCCTCATTGTTAGTAACAAGAAGACCAAAATTATCAACAAAAGAAAGCTTCTATATTTCAGTACAAAGCTATCAAAATGCTTTCCATATTCACAAGTATACAAAATGCAAGGTAGACAAGTTGTCTCAAAAAAATGATGTATAAGTGATGAGAAGATACTTACAAAGAAATATGTTGATGTCCATCAAACGTAAAACAAAAATGCAGAGATGCATCTATTGTTAGAAACCCATAATGTGCCAAGAAATCTCTTGTTTCAATTTACAAATGGCTTCAAGAAAGCATTCAGATCTACACTTTACTTCAAGCACAAGACTCTTGCATATCCTCTACATATGGAAGCCCGCATAAAAATCTCCAATAGTGTGCAAAGAGAAGGAGAAATAATAACAAGAAAACTGTGGATTTGAGCCACAAACTTGCTTCCAAAAATATCAGTGAAACCCTTGCATATCATTTCATGGTGTCCTAGTAGGTAAAATGATAGAGAAATGAGTTATTGTAATCATCAATTAATAACTAGTAGCCATAAAAAATATCCAAATTTCAAGTTTCAGCTGCAAATGCTTTAAAATATATATCAAACCAAAAGGCATGGCCAAGATACAAACTCCAGCAAAGGTGTCAACAAAGAAAGTGAGAAGAAAGTGCAATGATCTCTAGGAGACCTCGACTATTTTTTCCACAGAAACCTTCTTTGTCTCCTCCATGGTGGCAACTCTTTGCAAGAGAAAAAGATGCAATGAAAAAATAAGTATGTTGTAGTGTTAAAACCCTTAATGTCTTCCTAACATTTTCATGTCAAAGTGAGAAGGTTTTTCCCTTTTCCCAAATAATTTGCTAAGTCGATATGGAGTGAGGGAGAAAAAGAGCCTTTTCCCTTAGAATTTTAAAGGAATCCACGTGTCATGCATAATGAGAGTCATGTTTTGCCTTTGTTATTTTTTGCCATTTTCCTACATACCCACGTAAGTATGGATTTAAAATGCAAAGTGTCAAAAGTGGTATTTTTTTCCACTTAAAAAATGTAAGAAATATTATTCAAAGTGATGAAATTATAAATCACTTTATTAATAGTTGGCTTAAAAACAAAAAATAAAACAAATAAAAAAATAAAAATATTATACAAAAGTACACATTTATGTCTAATATATTTTAATACTATTATGAAATTATTTATAATATTAGATATATACAATGTTGATGTCATTAAAATGATTTTGAAATTAATTAAATAATATCAATATAATACGTATTTATTATTAATATTATTTTAAGAATATTTATAGGGATACATTAATGTTATTAATTGACTTGAAAATCATTTCAGTAACATCAATATATTCAATGTTTATTATTAAGAAGTTATTATAATTTATCAAATAAATATTTAAATAAATTGGAAATAAATATTTAATTTTTTATTTATTTTTCATTGATACATATTTATAGCAAGTTGAGAAGGAGATGGGATGGAAAGTTAGTTGAAGTGTTACTGCATATGAGAGTGGTTTGTAAGTCTTTTTTAGGGATATGACTATATGTAAAATGGGTCTTTAAGATGATATTTGGGGGGCCATGCCTTTTGGTTCACATTTTGGTTCTAATTCAACATGCTCAACATTATCTCTTGGATGGTTGAAATTTTCTATATGTGACTCAACATTTTCTATCTGCTACTCGACACCCACTAACTACTACTTGGTGACTTGCTGTTATATCTCAGTATTTCCTATTTGCTGGGAACCACAATTTCATTTTTTCATTAGTGGGATTGATTCGAGCATCATTATCCACATAGTTTAATGTACTTTAATCTTCAGGTTCTTTCTTACATACAATATCATTTCTTTGTACAAACTCATTAACTTTCACATTTGTATTTCCACAACTTTATTAGTGTTAGTGTTCAAACACTTATAAGCTATAATCTTGTTTGAATATCCTAGGAATATGCCTTCATCACTTTTTGTGTCAAGTTTCAATTCCTATCATCATTGAATATATAGCACTTTCCTATTTTTTTCAAATATTTCACATTAGGAGCATCTCCAAACCATAGTTCAAAAGGTGTAGCATTTATAGGTCATTCTTTACTGGTACTCTATTTAGGGTATAGAAAATAGTACTAATAGCTTCTCTCCAATATTTATATGATACATTCTTCTACATAATCAATTTTTTACAGATTCCATTATTCATTTATTTCTCCTTTTAGCTATGCCATTCCAAGGAAGGATTTTTGTTGCTAACATCTATATTTTAATTCCTTTATCATTGTAGAATGTATTGAACTCATTAGAGATGAAATCACCACTTCTTTTAGAACTCAAACACTTTAGACACTTCCTATTTATTTTTCAACTATAAAAAACTACTACCCATGTATGCTCCAATGTCTTTTAATTTGTTCTTATCACCACTCATATGATTAGAAAAACTATTATTGGTTATCCATCCATCACTTTTATTCACATAAAAGATTAAAGAAATTGTTGAAAACAATCGATCAATTATATAATGTCTTTGATGTTACACAAAATTTTTATATCTTTAGAAGTCAGTATATGTCAAGCTCACTTGGGTGATGAAGATAATATCCTATATCTGTCGAGAATTCTAGAGTTTTCCAAGTTCAAAAGAGAATGTACACCAAGTTCACTTTAGCATTGAAGAGAAGTTAGTAGATGATAAGTGTTAACTAAGCTCACTCGGTTAACTAAGGAAAGTTGGATGGAACTAGTGCTAACCAAGCTCAACTGGTTACCAATGAAAGTTTGTGAAGATGCAATTTTAACTAAGTTCACTTGGTTAACATAGGACAATTATTTATAATTGTGTGTCTACTGAGCAGGGTCAGCTAACAAAGGGCTTTCTTATTTCGGAATATTCAATTTAATAGATTTGTTTGTTGGTTCTAGCCAACCAAGGAGATGAATATTAATTATTCTAAGATATAGTCAATCCAACTTGACATTTTGTATTATATAAGTATAAGATTAATTTAAGGATTGAATGTACAGAAAGTGAATAAAAGAAGATGAGATTCTTAGAACAAAATAATTAGAAGGATAAGTAGAATATCCTTGAGGAGGTACATAAATATATTCGATTAGAAAGGATCAACTATTGGAGATAGAATTAAGATCAGAAACTAGCAATATAGTTGCATCAAAAATTAGGTCATATTATTGTTACTCTCTAACCATTGAAGTAGTTCATAAAATATATTAACTGAGTTGACTTAATAGTTATTTGTAAATTCTCTAGCAAGGTGACATTTCTAAATTGAAGTGCATTATGACCTCTAACAAGGCCACTCCTAAGTGGGTGATTAAATCCTCTAATAGGGTCACACCTAATAATGTGTTTTATAACCTTTAATAAGGTCGATTCCTAACATGGCTCACTTCAAAATAGTGAAAATAGTAACTAGTTGTAATTGGTGGTTTTTTTTGAAATTGGGTCTCCATGTTAAATCTTGGTGTCACTTGTGTTCATGCTATTTATTTAATGCATATGCAATTAAGTTAATTAAGGTTAATCATAGATAATATTCTAAGTTCTACATGTTTATTATTTTCTAAATAACAGTTGTTATTTCAATGGTTACTAACTTATAGCATATTGTTAGTGGTAATTGAATGCCTATGTGTTAATGAATAACAAAAGTTTTATGAGAGTTTATATTTTGTATTGACATATAAGGGATCTAGGATATATTTTATGGTAACTAATCTAGCCCTCCCCTTTCAGTTACTCCTCTTATATTTCAAACAATTGGTATAAGATCTTTTCGTGCTTGTAGAGAAGGTTTCAAGGACCTTAGATAAAGATCAAGATGTCTGACAAAAGGGAGTTCCGCAAGTTGAACATAGATAAATTTAATGCATGGCAAGAAATTATGAAATTTTATATTGGGCAGCCATTAGTGATTTAGGTCTAAAATATCTTAATGCTAAGTATGTGGCACCTAATAGAACTATTATAGTTGAAGAAATTATAGAGAAGAATAATCATAACATTATGATGATTGATATTGCTTTAACTCTAAACTATGCCAAATTTGATGAAGTCAAAGAATACAACACTACTTATAAGATGTGGATGAAGCTAAAAGCCATCTATGGCAGAGATGATAATCTAAGAAGAGACAAAGCTAGAAGTCTCAGAGAATAATTTGATAAAATAAAGATAAGAGAGGATGAGAACATCACAAAGTATAATGATGAAATCAAAGCCTTAGGAAGAAAGATTGAAGATGAGATAGTGGTAACTAAGTTTCTCAAAACACTTCTTCCTATATATGCAATTAGAGTATCAAAAATTCAAGGGATGAGATGCAATCCAAAGAATTATTTGACATTGCATGTAGTAGTTGGAAGATTAACATCATTTGAGCTGGATAACTAGGATACTTACATTCCTAGTTTTAGAAATCTTGATTCTTCATTTGAACCCAAGTTATCATTCACAAAGAAAGCTAAAAGGTCTAAAGGAAAACTATTTGAAAGTGAAGATGAAGATAGTTCTTATAGTGATTTTGAAGCCACAAAAGCACTACTTGCAAGAAGGTATCACTAAGCCAAAGGAAAGTATAAAGGTAAAAATCTTTTAATCTACTTTTCTTGTGAAGAAGTTGGTCACATTGCTACAAAGTGTCTAAACAGAGAAGACAAAGATGAAAATAACAAAAGAAATAATAAAGGCAAGAATGATTTCAAAAGCTAAAAGGACTACAAGGAAAAAGGTAAGAATTCTTGATTTATGGCTAAATATTTAGATAGTAGTGAAGAATCTGATGATGAAGAAGAAAAACTGGCACCTATCTCTCATGTTAGAAAAAATGATGCATGGATAATTGATAGTGGTTGTTTAAATCATATAGTTGGTGATAAAAAAAATTTTGAACATATGGAACACTATGATGGTGGAAGTGTAAGATTTGGAAATAATGAACCATGTTGCATAAAGAGAATAGGTTGTATCTAACTAACCAATGAACTTAGATGTGATAATTCTTATTGGGTTGATGGACTAAAGCATAATCCATTGAGTGATTCACAATTGAATAACATTGGATTCAAGGTAGAATTCATGAATGAGAAGGCCAAGTTTCTAGATGTGAAAGGAAAACTAGTTCAGTCTAGTATATAAATAAAAGGTAACTTATTCTACCTAGATCTTAGTGAAAGTTCATGTTCCATTGCTCAAGTAGAAGAAACATGGTTATGGCATAAGAATTTGTGTTGAGTGAATTGTGATAATTTAATCAAGATAAGAAAAAATAAAAGAGTTAGAGATATTCATAGTTTGAGGGAACCTAATACGGGCCTATGCAAAAAAAGTCAAATTGGTAAGATGGGCAAGACAAGTTTCAAAAGAAAGAGATATCATTCTAAAGAAGTCTTGGAGCTAGTTCATACAAACTTTGTAGACCTATTGGAATAAAGATCTATAGTGGAGATAAGTTCTTTATTGTTTTTCTTGATGATTATTCTAGAATGATGAATGCAATGTATCTAAAATATAAGTCAAATTTTTTTCAAAAGTTTAAGTGGTATCTAGCAAGATACATCAGAAGGCACCATACACCTAATCAAATCATTGGAGACAAGTCAGAAGGTACAATGGTAAGAAACAAATTGAAAGGTACATATTTTCTTACTAAATTTGAACCTAGATCAATTTAAAATGTTTTGGATAATGAAAGTTGGATTAAAGAAATGAATGAAGAGATAGAATATATAGAAAGGAATAAGACCTAGGCTCTTTTTCACAAGCCAAAGGATACAAATGTAATTGGTACAAAGTGGGTTTTCTGAAATAAGATGAATAAAGATGGAGACATTTCAAGAAACAAAGCAAGGTTAACATATGCAATGGCTAATCTCAACAAGAAGGTATTGATTATAGTGAAACATTTTCTCTAGTTACAAAATTAGAAGGTGTTAGTACATTACTTGATTATGTTGCACATAAGGAATTTAAAGTTTACCATATGGATGTGAAATTTGCATTCTTGAATGGAATTCTTGAAGGGGAAGTCTACATAGGACAACCTAATGGTTTTGTAGATCCTATGAAAAAGGATATGGTTTATAAACTACACAAAGCATTGTATGGTCTCAAGAAACCTCCTAGAGCTTGGAATGAATGACTTCATAATTATCTTATGAAGATTAGTTTTAAAAGGATGAATGATAACAACATCCTATACATCAAAGAAGAACTAGACAAGAATATTGTGTTGGCAAAGATATATGTGAATGATACATTTTTTATTGGAAATGATGATTTGTGCAAAGCTTTTTCATAGGAAATGAGAATGGAATTTGAGATGTCCATGTTTGGAGAGATGAAAATCATTGTTTGATTGTAGATTCAACAAAAGAAAAATGGTATCGACATTACTCAATCTAAGTATATCAAGAAGATACCAAAGAAATTTGGAATGGAGGATTCAAGACAAGTTGGAACACCTATTTCTATTGTACATAAGTCATCCAAAAATGATGATTCCAAGGAGGTAGATTAGACCACATATAGATTAATGATTGGAAAACTACAATATGTAGTGCATATAAGGCCTGATATTGCATTAGTAGCTTGTATGATGGAAAATTTTTCAAAAAATCCTAAAGAAAATCATATGATGGAAATCAAAAAAATCATGAGGTATTTGAAGGGTACTAAAGACTATGGATTATGGTACCATAAAGGAGGGAATTTAGATTTGAAAGTCTTCAATGATGTTGATTGGGTAGGAAGTGTTGATGATAGGAAGAGCACCACTGGTGGAGCATTCTTTCTTGGTAAAATACTAGTGTCTTGGACAAGAGAGAGAACAAATTGCATCTCTTAGTCTACAACAGAGGCATAGCATGTTGTAGAAGCAATTAATTGTTCAAATACTATTTGGTTCAAGTAAATGTTGTAGTTATGAAGGTGGAGATCATGGATCCATTGATTATCTTTTGTGATAACATCAGTTCAATTAATATATCAAGGAATCCAAGAACATTACAATAAAATATCATTTTCTAAGAGAATCGGTGCAAGACAAAGAGGTAAGATTAGAATATGTGAATACTAAAGAAAAAATTGTAGACATATTCACTAAGACATTACCTGAGGATGTGTTTCTATATGTAAGAGGTAAGTTAGGGGTCATTCCCCAATCTAAAGATCACTAAATAAAGTTTAGTGATGTACGAACTAAAGCATGTTGAAGATCAAACAAGTTGATGCAATATTGAAATGGAAGATTGCATATGATTTGTACATGAGGTACATTAATATTCACTAAATATTGTGTATGTGCAGGATCATGGTTAACCAAACTATGCTCTTAAGTGGCAACAAAAAATCAAAATATCAATGTTATCTCAACTTGACATGCAATTTTCTACTTGTTAATAACTTTATATGAAAAAGTTAAGAGAACAGAATTTCTAGAAAATTGAATCTAGTTTCTATACTACTAGGACTTATCTCAAAAAAATAAAAATTCATTGGTCAAAATTTTAAATTTTAATGCAATATTACAAACATTTCATAACAAAAATAAGAAGTAGATGTATGTCTTACCACCTTAATCAAAATTAAATGATAATATTTTTTAATAATATTCTACATATAAGTAGTAGAGTCAAGCCTGAATGTGACACATATTTTTAGGTATTTTTATTCTAAATAAATAATTAAAAGTTAATTTTTGACTTTAGTATTTTTGGAATAAAAAACTCTCATCTCTAACCACCTTAACTAATTCAACCCTCTACAAAATTCAATTTTTTAATTTTTTTCCCTTATAGTTTAAGAAACATAGAATGTGATACATCTTTTAGATTTAAAAATATTGTACCATTTGAAAGTTATGATTTTTTTTCAAGTAGTGTGTCAATTAGAACTTTATATATAACTCCATTAGAAAATAAGTAATAATTAGTTACTAAACCCATGATTTGACAAACCTTACATTTATGGAAACATAAGAACATTCTTAAGAAACCTTTTTCATTTCACCAAATTTTGATTAATAAAAATATGATTGAATTTCAGTGGTAGTAGAAAAAAGAAGTGAGTGTTAGTCCATCAGAAGATAATGATGTATATGGCATGAAAATATAACTCACACAGTCAATCATATTAGAGTGTGGTTGACTTTTGGTAAGATCAATGGTTGGTCTTGCAATAGCCAATGGCAAGAGAATGACACCAAAACTATAGACATCACTGAATGGTGTAAGATGGTAACTTGAATAGTAGTTAGCATCCATGTAACCAAGTGTCCCTTTAACAAGGTTGCTCACATGTGACTCAACACCTAATGGACCTACCCTCACAAGCCCAAAATTAGATACTTTTTCTTCCATTTCATTGTCCACCAAGATAATGCTAGGCTTAATCTCTCTCTGGATGATGGCAAGCTTGCACTCTTCATGTAGGTGATTAATCCTTGCACTTGACCAAATGCTAGAAAATATTCATTATTTTCTAATGGTGAGATTGGAAAAATAGTTCCTATTAGAACTCCACAAATTTAAGCTGATTTGTTTAACCTATTCATATGAAATCATAATAGTTTCTCTAATAAAACCTACTTATTACTATAATTTTACATAATCATCTAAACAAATCAAAATCTAAAATGTGTCATATAAATCTAGTTTTAAGAACAACATTAGTAAAAAAAAATTCACCCAATTATGGGTTAATATGGTCATTTTTCAAATTAAAAGCAATCTAAAATGTTATCAAATGAAGGCTACGTTTAAAAATTGCATACTCACATGTTGATTTCTCTGATTCAAGGCACTAAAAGCAATGGAACCTTAAAAAGTCTTGGTTAGATACAAAATTAGTAGGATAGTCCTGAGTAGAGGTTCCTCATGGAAGGATTTGCACTTTTGTGACCTTGTTACTAGATCCTTTTCCATGATTAGATTCTAGATCTAATGTTATAAATCCTTATCTAAAGGATGGAGGAATGTTAAACAAGATATTAGAGAATGGGAATTTATTAGAAAGTAATATAATATGTGGGGAAACTTCTAGTTGATGAAACTTGGTGCATAGAAACATATCAGTGGCTTTACTACAAGGGTGCTCAACAAGAGCAAGGTCTAGAAAGGGAATCCAAAAATTTGTTGTGGAAAACTATTGGTTTGGGAAGAAGTATGTCAGTTTAAACTAAAAACAAAAACATTTTGAGGTAAACATGATTTCAGTTTAAACCAATTATATTTCATGAATTGTTGATAGCCATGGATTATTTATTATTCTTCATTTATTTTAAAGTGGATCATTATTGTGTATAAGGATAAAAAAATTGGTCTGAAGTTACTTCTAAAGTTGATGTGTGAAAAAGCATTAGAAATTTAATCAATCACAAAGGGGACATAGTTGTTGAGAGAGGATTCACAGTTTGATAACAAAGGAAGTTGTGGAATTTCTCATAAGAGATAATACAAGAAAAATATATAGGTACTCAAATTGATTCCTCAAGATTTGAACAAGTATATCATTTATAGTAAATCTATAGCGAAGAGGAAAATATATATTGAACCACTTGGTGTAAATAATTATTCACTATTTGCACTTACTTAAGTTAATGCGTTATTTTATTATCTATTTGGTGAGACACATAGGAGTTTGTGTACTTTTATGAATTTCCAGGTTGACAATGCAAAAGTAAGCAACTCTAATTCAATACATGGTGTCTACAACACTAGAGTTTGAATAATTAACTGAGTTTTCATGTAGAAAACATAGTTATTTGCACTCTTAATTAAGCACATGGTGTCTACAACATTATTTTTCATGCTACACCTTTTTAGGCTTATCCTCTCATCATCGCACTTACTTCTATGCTTAATAGAGGATAACCCACACCTGGTGGACATGTGCCTAGTTTTATGAATTATAGGGTTGTTGATTCATATGTATTCTTGAGGCCTTTATATGTAGACACTCCTAGTGTACTTTTATATTGAATTGATACATATTGTTATTTTGATCATACTCTTTCTAGTCTACTGTTGTGCTTGTGCTTGAACTCTCTTGATCTTGGGTGAATTTTCCCTAAGAAAAATTCTTACATGGTATTAGAGCACTATTTAAAGATTGCGGTAATCCCATGAAGGATGATAGGTTGATTCATCACATCATAAAGAGGCTACCTTCAAATTATGCTTCCTTTGTTTCAAGTTATAATGCTAATAAGTGGATAATGGGAAGTCCTTTCTAGAAGCCTACATTTGATGCCTTTGTAGAAATGTTGATTCTAGAACAATCTCACTTGATAGATTTGGGACTTCTAATGAAATAAAAGACCAAACAATTGGTGGTTAGTGATGAGAAGTAATCAAGTGAAGGAGGAAAAAGCTCTAACAATAGCAAGAAGAAGCAGTGGAAGCAAAAATCATAGTTTGAGACACAACAATCCTCCTCACAATAAGGCAATTCTTCTTCCAACAAGTAATGAAACAATAAAAAGAAGGACAAAAGTTTTTGTGCATATTGAAAAAATCCAAATCATGATGAGCATCATTGCAATATTAAGAGAATAGATGAGTTGGAAAACCTACTCAAGAAGAACCAAATTCAAGTGCCAAATGCTTCCACAAGATTCAACTCCAACCACTTCAAAGCAAAAAGGGTAAGCACTTATGATTGGTTCAAGTTCTTCATCAGAATGAATTGTTCACTCAAGTGCCTCATATCATATGGGTTCTTCAAAGAGAGACTTTTCTTCTTTGAAGAACTCAAAGGTATTGCAAATCTTTGTGGGAGATGATACAAAAATAGAACTTGAATGGAAAGGACATGTGGAAATGGAAAATGGGGAATTCAAAGACTTTCTTTATGTTTGAAACCTTAGCTCTAGTTTCCTCTCAATTTACCAAATCACTCACCTTGGAGATGGTAACAAAGTTGAGTTCCTTCCAGATTTAGTAATGGTGTGAAATCTAAAAGATGATTCATTGGTTGTAGTGGGAAAAGTCAATCATGAGAAGAGGATTTATTCCTTCACCCACTTTGTGCCTAAGTCATCTTCACATGTCAACATGTTCAGTAGATATGCATTTAGAGGAGAAGTTTGATAAATGGAAGTCTTCTAGCTAGCACCGGTTGTTCTTCAGTTGGTTCACATGGTACTAGCAAGTCCTTTTTCAGTGACATAAGTCAGCCAAGGCTGCTACATCATTACTTTCATTGATGAGTTTTCACACTTCACATAGGTCTGCTTTCTTCATCACATGAATGAAGTAGTTGATAAGCTTCAAGCCTTCAAGATTAATGTTGAACAAAAACCAAGGAAAGCCATCAAGGTTCTACAAATGGACAATAAAAGTAGATACGTGCACAAATGACTTAAAGACTTTTGAAAACTTGAGGGAATTGATCTTCAAAATCCACCAGCATTCAGTCTGCACAAGAAAGATGTTGCAGCATTGAGGATTAGGAATATTAAGACCATGGTAATTTGGATGATAATAGCCAAGTCTCTTGATCCTAAACTAGAAGTTGAAGCTATTAGTAGTGCCACTCGCATACTTAATAGGTCTGCTCATAATGCCTTAGATGGAAAATATCCTTTTGAGGCATGGTGGGGCTGAAAACTAGTTGTCAGTTAGTTCAAAGTCCTTGGTTGTCTAGCATGGGAAAACCCATCTTTGAGGGGATGCAAGGCACCAACACCTAGGCGTTATACTTTCATCAGCTATGAAGATGGTATGAAGGTGTATCGACCTATGGATCCTAAGACTCATGAATTTTTTTTGAAGAAGGGTGTACACTTTGAGGAAAGTTCACCAAGCTTATTATTTATTCCTCTCCACACTTCATACAATATGGAAATTGATAATGACACCAGTGATAGTGCTTCAATAGATTTAGATACATGGGGTTCTATTGACAGTATCAATGAGAGGTCACTACATCAACATAGTTCACATGCATATATTGCCATAGTGATAGGTCTAGCACAGTAGAGTACACCTTGTCTTCCAACCCCAACAACAGAGGATGACTACATAACATACATTTTTGATTTGTTAGGGGAGTCATACATAGCAAACTTGGGGGACATTATTGATGATATACATCTTCTCTTTGATGAGGCAGATCTTTCTTTAGTTATTTTGAGGGCTCACTCTAACCCACATGTCCATTCTGTTTGTGATCAATCTTCATGGGTTGATATGATTGTGTCTCCTTATGTTCAATAGTTTCAAGAGGTCTCTTTATCATTCAAGGAGATAGTACATTCATTTTGATAGATTCTACATCCATCCTTGCAAGATTTGATCTCATTCTTTTCACTAGTGTTGGAAGGGGCTATAGTCTACATCAAAATAGGGATAGTTAAGTAGGTTTCATATGAATCATTGATCATCAAGATTCTTCCAACATACATGGTAACCATATCACTTATATATTTTCCATTATTTCTTCCAAAGGGGAGGAACATTATTTAGCACTCATGGACCAACTTCTACCATGAAGCAGCTATCACTAATTGGCACTCTTCATTTGGGGGTGGGGGAATACCTTGTCTCTCTTCCTCTTCTTTCTTATGGGGGGGGGGGTTTCCTCTTATGGGGTTTTTCCCTTCTCATACTTCACTATTGTATATACTTGATGTGTGTTGTAAAGAGGGGGGGGGTGGTGGGGGATCTTAATTACTCCATCCATCCATGCATCTTGTTCTTTCATCTCTTTTTTTGGGGGAGGGTTTTTCCCATGAGGTTTTCCCTCTAACTCCACTTTATAAGATATTTTATTGCATTGCATTATGTACATGGGTACCTAACATGCCCAAGTAGCCGAGACCCATTTTGCATTTCATCCTAGCTTTCATAAGCTTAAGTGCATTCCCCTAAGTTACACCTAAGGTGGGATGGTTGTGTAAATAATTATACACTATTTACACTTACTTAAGTTTACTTAGGCTAATGCATTATCTTATTATATTGTATTATTTTATTATTTATTTGGCGAGACACTTGGGAGTTTGCGTACTTTTATGAGTTTTCATGTTGACAACACAAAAGTAAGAAACTCTAATTCAGCACATGGTGTCTACAATATTATTTTGTGTGCTAGATCTTTGTAGTCTTACCCTCTCATCATCACACTTACTTCTATGCTTAATAGAGGATAACCCACACCTGGTGGACATGTCCCTGGTTGTATGACTTATCATGTTGTTGATTCCTATGTATTCCAAATGCCCTTTTATACATGAAATCATATTGTACTTTATATTGAATTGAATACATATTGTTATTTTGATCATACTCTTTCTGGTCTACTATTGTGTTTGTGCTTGTATTCTCTTGATCTTGGGTGAATTTTCCCTAAGAGAAATTCTTACATGGTATTGGAGCACTACTTATAGATTGTTTGAGTCCCATGAAGGATGATAGGTTGATTCATCACATCCTAAAGAGGCTACCTTGATAGTATGATTCCTTTGTTTTGAGTTATAATACTCATAGGTTGACCATAGGAAGTGCTTTCCAGAAGCCTACATTTGATGCCTTTGTAGAAATGTTGATTCTTGAAAAATCTAACTTGCCTTTGCAGAAATGTTGATTCTTGAAAAATCTAAGTTGATAGATTTCGGACTTCTCATGACATCAAGGACCAAAGAATAGGTGGCTAGTGATGAGAACTAGTTAAGTTAAGGAAGAAAAAATTCTAACAACAAGAAGTAGTGGAAGAAAAAATCACAGTTTGAGACACAACAATCCTTCTCACAACAAGGCATATCTTCTTCCAACAAGAATCAAAATAGTGAAAAGAAGGACAATTTTTTTGTGCATATTGAAAAAAGCCAAATCATGGCAAGCATCATTGCAAGATTAAGACAATTGATGAGTTGGAAAACCTATCTAAGTAGAACAAAATTCAAGTGCAAAACGCTTCCAAGGATTCAACTCCAAATAGTTCAAAGGGAAAAGGGTAGAAAATTATGGTTGGTCTAAGTTCTTTATTGGAATGGATGCTTGACTCTAGTTCCTCATATCATATGGTTTCTTCAAAGGGACACTTTTCTTCATTGAAGCAGTCATAGGTACTGCACAACTTTGTGGGAGATGATACAAAAATGGAAGTTGAAGGGAAAGGATATGTGGAGATAGAAAATGGGGAATTCAAAGATGTTCTCTATGTTCCAAAACTTATCTCTAACCTCCTCTCAATTTACCAAATCACTCACCTTGGAGAAGACAGCAAAGCTGAGTTCCTTCCAGATTTAGTAAATGTGTGAAGTCTAAAAGATGATTCATTGGTTGCAGTCAAGAAAGTCAATCATGACAAGAGGCTTTATTCCTTCTCCCACTTTCTACCTAAGTCTCCTTCACATGCATTGTTAACTCAATCTAATTCACAAGACAATTTATGGCATGAGTGGTTTGGTCATATTTCCTTTCACTATCTCCATCAACTTTTCTTCAAAAACATGGTCAAAGGTCTACCTAACATCAAATTTTCTAAGGATGGGTGTTCAACATGTTTATTTAATATGCATCTAGAGGAGAAATTTGATAAAGGGAATTTTTCTAGAGCACCAGTTGTTCTTCAATTGTTTCACATGGTACTAGTAGGTACTTTTGCAGTGACATCAATTAGCCAAGGCAACTACATCCTTACTTTCATTGATGACTTTTCACACTTCATATGGGTCTAGTTTCTTCATCACAAGAATGCAATAGTTGATAACCTTCAAGCCCTCAAGATTCATGTTGAACAAAAATCAAAGAAATCAATCAAGGTTCTATAGATAGACATTTAAAGAAAATATGTGAACATAAGACTTAAAGAATTTTTCAAACTTGAGGGAATTGATCATCAAAATCCACCAGCATTAATTTTACACAAGACAGATGTTGCAACACTGAGGATTAGGACTCTTAAAAGAATGCCAAGATGCATAATAATATCCAAGTATCTTGATCCTACACTAGAAGTCAAATCTATTAGCAGTGTCATTCACATACTTAATAGGTCTCCTCATAATGACTTGGATCAAAAAAATCCTTTTGAGGCATGGTGTGGTAGAAAAATAGTTGTGAGTCACTTCAAAGTCTTTAGTTGTTAGGCATGGGAAAACCTATCTTCTAGGGGATGCAAGCCACCAACACCTAGGCCTTTTATTTTCATCAATTATGAAGATGGTGTGAAAGCATATTGACTTATGGATCTTGAGACTCATGAGATTTTTATGGAGAAGGATGTACACTTTGAGGAAAGTTCACCAAGATTATCCTCTATTCCTCTCCAAACCTCATACATTGTGGAAATTGATACTGACACCAACAATAGTTCTTCAATAGATTCAAATATGTGTGGTTGTATCAATAGTGGCAATAAGAGGTCACTACATCAGCATAGTCCACATGCATACATTGCCATAGTAGTAGGTTTAGCACATAAAGGTAAACCTTGTCTTCCAAAAGTAGCAATAGAGGATGACTACATAGAAAACATTTCATGTTTTTTTTATGGAGTCATACATAGAAGACTTCAGGGACATCATCAATGATATACACCTTCTCTTTGGTGAGGAAAATCCTTCAATTTTTCCAAGGGCTCACTCTAACCCACGTGTCCATTCTATACATGATCAATTTTCACAAGTTGATATGATTGTGTATCCTTATGTACACTAGTTGCAAGAGGTCTCTTTATCATTTGAGGAGATAGTACATTCATTGTGATAGGTTCTACATGCATCCTTGCAATATTTGATCTAATTCATTCTAGTAGTGTTCGAAGGGGCTATAGTTAGCATCGCCATAGGGATAGTTGAGTAGGTTTCATAGGCATCATTGATTATTAGGATTCATCCAACATAAACGAGAACAATCTCACTTTTATCTTTTCCATTGTTTCTTCCAAAGAAAAGGAACATTATTCAGCACTCATGGACCATCTTCTACCTTGAAGAAGCTATCACTAATTGACACTCTACATTTGGGGGTGGGGGACTACCTTGTCTCTCTTCCTCTTCTTTCTTATGGGGGAGATTATTTCCTCTTATGGGGTTTTTTTCTTCTCATAATTCACTATTGTATATACTTGATGTATGTCATAATTGGGGGGTCTTGATTACTCCATCCATCCATGCATCTAGTTTTCTCATCTCTCTTTTTGTGGGAGGGTTTTTCCCATGAGGTTTTCCCTCTTTCTCTACTTTATGAGAGATTTCATTGCATTGCATTATGTACATGGTTACCTAACATGGCCATGTAGCCGGGACCCATTCTACATTTCATCCTAGCTTTTGTAAGATTAAGTGCATTCCCCCAAGGTGCACTTAATGGGGGATGATGGTGTAAACAATTATTCACTATTTACACTTACTTAATTTTACTTAGGTTAATGCATTATTTTATTATATTACATTATTTTATTATTTATTTGGTGAGACACTTTAGATTTTGTGTACTTTTATGAGTTTTCATGTTGAGAACATAGAAGTAAGCAACTCAAATTTAATACATACTATCTACAACACTAGAGTTTTCAAAATTAACTAAGTTTTCATGTAGACAACATAGTTATTTGCACTCTTAATTAATCACATGGTGTCTACAACATTATTTTGTGTGCTACACCTTTGTAGGCTTATCCTCTCATCATCACACTTACTTTTTTTCTTAATGGAGGATAACCTATACTTGATGGGCATGTGCCTATTTGTATGACTTATCATGTTGTTGATTCCTATGCATTCCAAAGGCTCTTATATATAGGCACTTCTAGTGTAATTTTATATTGAATTGAATGCATATTGTTATTCTGATCATACTCTTTCTAGTCTACTATTGTGCTTTTTCTTAGGTTGTGTTGATCTTGTGTGAAATTTCCTTTCAAAAAATTCTTATTGAACTCATGTACCAAAACTAGAACCCAAATTGGCAACTTAGAAGAAAATTTAAGTATAATTTAAATACTCCATTTGAGTTGCAAAAAGCAACATCAAGGCTTCAAAATCCAAAATTAATCACCATGATAAAACTAAAGTGAAATGATGATGACAAGTACCATCTCACAAACTTCACACATAAATTGAACATAAATTATGTTATCTTGCATAACCTAAAAAATAAAATAGAGTCAAGGATAAAGGATTATAGAAAATTTGTACTTACCTAGCAGAGATCCAATGCAACACCAACTAGTAGAGATCTAATGCAACACAAACTGAGACAAATAGGCCCCAAAGACCAAAGATGGATTCGATGGCAATAAAAGGAAATCTTAAGTAGTGAGAGTGAAAATTAAATTAAGGTTTTTTTTTTTAGTCTTGTATAACCTATAATAGAGAAAAGGATAAAGTATTTTTCAGAATTTGTGCTTATCCATGTTATACAACCAAATTATATGATATATAAATAGTGTGAAAATGATATAAGTATGAAAATCATATTGAATTGAGAAAATCAACAAGTGGGTGAGTAGAGATGTGATACATTAATCTGTTGAACAAAAAGATCTGAATGAAATCTAGAATCCACATTTGATGAAAGTGGATAGACATACTTGAGATCCTTGTTGTTGTTTATAATGCACACATAAGCTATAATAAACATATTTCTCAATATTTGAGTATTTCATGACTTATCTTAGGTGTATTCATAAGAGGGCATATGCTACTATGAACCTCAGTCATCTACACTCTAGCTGATATTTTGATATATGTTTTGAAATTCTAATTCCATAGATTTCATTTATTGTAGACATTTGATAGTGACACTATTTTTAACTTTATATTATGTTATTTATCTTTTTTCTTTCAAAATTTTTTGATTATACTTATGTGTTCTATGAATAATTGTATATGAGTGTTCAGTACCTTCAATTTATCTCAATTATTGTGTATTTGAAGTTAATTGACTAAATGATGCATGAAAAAATCTTTGAATTTCATGGGTTTTTTTTTATTTTTTCATTCCTTGCCAAGCCTTCTAAGTCAAATTTTGACTTTCTGAGTCAGATGCAAGTCAGAGTCCCATAGCTATGGTTTAGACTACATGCAAGAGAAAAAATTGCATGAAATGGAAGTCTATGTTTGATGATAAGATCTTCTCAAGTGGATTTGCCATTGTAGAGTATTCCAAGGATAGAACACATTTTCTATGGTAGGAGGATGTACTATTTGGAAGAAACATAATTTCATAGGATTTAAGAATAGTAATTGATAATTAAATAATGAATCTTATATGTATAAGATGATTGTACAAAAGGTTGCTTTCTTATAGAGTAATGTGAATCTTCTTATGTTTAACAAAAACATGCACACAAGCTTCCTTGCGCATTTATTTTATAAATTTTTAGGAACATTGTGAGGTGACTTGTTTCTTCAAATTAGCTTGTTGGTAGTTACTTGTTTTGTAATCTAGTTTATCTCAAACTTGCTTGCATGATCAATGATTTTAAATAGACTTCCCTTGCATGACTTACCTATGGAATCTCTTTCTTCATCACCTAATGTGACACTTGTATACATCAATTCAATGCATTACCTTATGATGCAATATGGAGTTGTAAAATTAATGTAGCTGATATTACAATGGTGGCATTCCCTTCTTGGATCTTTGTTTGGATCATACTCTTCATCTTGTATTTATCTTTAAAGGCATAAACTGGACTCTTGACATTATTATTTCTCTTTGTTCCTACAATAATAGTCCTAGTTGCTTATCTGATCTAATATAGTTCAAGCCAAGATTCCATTAAATAAGACACTAAGTTTGACATAAATATGCCCCCCTAATGTGAAATGCCTAAGCTTGGACCCTAAATGTAAATGCCTAGGCTGAAATGGATAATATTTTAGCCTAATCCATAAGAAGGCCCTAAATAAAATGTGGGCTTAAAAGTCAAAGTTTAGATACAACAAGGTAACTTCATAGCTAAATGTGTGAAGAAAATGCCCATATCAAGCCTTCAAATCCAAACTCTTTTTTTCAAATCTCTACTCGTGAGCTTGGATAAGGTAGTGTGTGGGCTTAAATCCATACAACAGGCCTAAAATTGATGAATGTAGCCCCAAATATGAGAAAATGTGACAAAGGCTAGGCCATAAATGAGGGATGTGGGCTCAAATTTGTTAGATTTGACCTAAATGTGAATCAAATAAGATCTGTAATGACAAATGTTTGGATCCAGAAGCATACACCAGGCTCTGTATTATCAAACATATGGATCTGATGGAACTAAAATCAATGTAGGTTTAGGCCTAAATTCAAATTCAAACCTCTAAACCTGGGCCCCTAAAGCTCAATATAAAGTTTGATGACAAGACCATAAATTTGAGCAAACATAGGCCCAAAATTCTACATATTGCCTTAAAATTTTAGGTCCAACCTAGATGCCAATTACAAAGACGTAAATACATAACATGTGGGCTTGCTTTTAATAAAGACCAAAATCTAGGCAAAAAGTTTGATTTAGTATGTCCCCATAACGAGGCATGTAATGTTGAATTACAAATCAGACTATAAACCCAAATATATAAGACTTTAATCAGTCCCTACAAAGTAGTATGTGGCATTGCATCCATTCACCCATCCTAGTTCAATTTAAATTAGACTCCTTAACCTTGAATCTAGTCAAATACTCAAGATATAGACCTTAAAACTCTAAACATAGGCCCTAAATCTAGGAACAAGGAATCATGAGGCACTAAATTTGGCCTCTACTACAACAAATGGGCCAAATTAGGTGTGTAGATTTTTATTTAATAGAAGACATCACAATTTTAAATGCAAAGTTACAAAGCATCAAAGCCAATTCTCCATAGCCTCAAGTTTAACTACTAGAGGCCCAAATTTAATGACGGGATCCCTACATGGAGAAAAATGATCCAATATGGAGGTCTTCAAAATCCAAAATTTGAACTAGAGAAAAGGAAAAAATTTAATAAGGAGGGTACAGATACAATAGAAATGAGGTTTTCATTTAATATATAATGGTAAATATTAAAATCAGTAGCCCTGCAAGGAAAGAAATTGATCCAGGATGCCATGTCTATATAAACAAGGCCACTTTTACACTTCAAAGGAAGTTTGTTCAAGCTGATTGTAGGCATATCTAAAGTTCGAACTAGTAGGGCAAAGATTTTTACTTTATTGACTATTTTATTACATAGCTACATAAAGGATATGATGCAATTCAATCAACACAATTTTTTCCTAAAGATTTCCTGCTAAAGTTGGATGAATCTCAGACATTTACTAGGAATTAGGTCTAATTTTAACCACTTATCAACTAATTAAACTCTGATTTCAATCCCTATCAACATTTACCAGCAAGAGGACTATGATTACAAGAATTTACTAGAAAATTAAGGTATGATTTCATTCATCTTAGACATATATAAGGCCTTAGATTAATTAAAATATTCCCATTGTGTAAATTTTGTTCTTCTCACAAAAATGTTGGTATTGTGGATATAGATCTACAACCATTTTCAGAATAATATAGTTCTGGAACAACCTTTGTTTCTCATACCTCACTCAAACATTTTGCTAGAAACATAGTAAAATTGAATCGAGAGAAGTGGCATGAGGTCTAGGATTTGCAAATGATCAAACCTCTAAGTTTTTCTTGTTATTAAAGTATTGCATTTTCTAATATCAAAGTCTCTTGTTAAATTTTTAAAGTCTAATTTTAGAACTCTAGTAACTATTAACTTTATAATTTAATTTAAGTCTAATAAAAACAAACAGAAATCATGGAAATAGGTGGCCAAAATCCAATGCCATAGCCAAGTAAAAGAAAGACCCATCAATAAGGGAGAAGGAAGGAAACGAGGAAATAGAGAAAGGGTTAAGGAAATAAATTTGTTGAAAGTTCTAAGGCATGAAGGTTGGCACAATTGAAAACTGATAAACAAGATATAGCTCCTAAATCCACCTTCACCTCCAAACGAGAGCACATTGGAAATACCAATATTATCCCTTTGACATGAATCTGGTAAGGGAATAATGCAAGTAAGAGTAATCATAATTCCCTAAACAATAACCAACTATCCTTCCTAAAACCTACTCAATCTTAGGGTAGACGTGAAATGGTCCTTTTTTCTCCTCACCAACTTCACAACCTCAACTCACCCTATCTTCCAAGTGGTCTAGAACATACACCCAATAACAATCACCTATACACCTCTCTTCACCTGCATCCTCTAGGATCTTGAGCTACCATATACCCTAACATATCATTCTCCAACCTTATACAAGGTTTATTGGCCAACTAATAGGTCTAGCACTTCCCAATATCCCAAATTCCAAAATTTCATTAGGAGGCCTAAAAGGGGCTTATTCCTAGTATCCCTATTTTTCCAACTTTACACTAAACTTCATAAACTTCCATAGAACCACAAAAAATTAATTAAAAAATCTCTTAGCATGTATAGAACAATATCAAAATCTCCAATATTGGGTTAAGATCACAAGTTTATAGCCCTATCCTACGAAACCCTAGTTTATAGGCTTTTCTTATTTAATAACTACTTAGTAGCATTGTTTGGTCATTTTGGTTGCTTCACTCATAATACCATTTAGTTGTGGGAAAGGTTCAAAATTCTAAGTTTTACAAGGACTATATGTGCCTTGTGGGCCATGATGTTGCTCAATTTATATATAAGAGCTCAGCTTAACATTTTAAGGTGTGGGATGGAAGGACACATTTCAAAGATAATAAATGTTTTTGCCAATTTTAGAGATGACTAAGGTATATCGAAATGAATGGGCTATATAAAAGTATAAAGAGATTACAAAATATATAGAGAAATTTTAAATGTTCAAAAGAAAACATGGATAAAGAAAGCATATATATATATATATATATATGTGTGTGTGTGTGGATGATAAGTTGTCATGGTCTCTTATTTCCTTGTCTATATAAGGAGGCACATCTACATTTTACTCATTCATCATCTATTGTATTCAGCTATTATTACATCTTTAATGAGAAAATAGTTTGTTGTTATCCTTTCTGTTTGTCTTTCTTTTATGTTATTCAATAATGTCTAGATATTTAGTTGTTGTTGAGGGACAAATCTTACATGGTGCCAAAGCCCTTGGCATGCCACTGCATCGTCACCTCAGAGATATCTTCATATATTATTGATTGGCATTCTCATTGATCTGAGGACTAGAGATTTGAACAAGTGTCCTATGCAAAATGAATGCCTTGCACTATAATTAGAAGCCTCTTTTGAGTATTCTTTACTATAAATTCATTCATATCAAGAAAAAGACGAATCTAGAGCTTCTAAATTTTTTATTTATACATTTTTCAATTTTTTAGGTTGAAGGAAAATAATTGTTTTAGAGTTTGCCAAATTGGATTTCAATAAATTGCAATATATATATATATATATATATATATATATATATACAAAATGGAATTGTAGAAACTTTCTAGTTAATTATTAGTGTAAGAAAATACCAGCATTATATTTCCTATGGTTTAACAGATATCATATCTCCTAGAAAGTTTGTGTCATAACAATCCACATCTTAGTTTGTAGCATACTTTATCATGTCACTTGTTAATTCAATTAGTGGTCTTCATATTAGACTTTCCAACCATAGAAGGTGCTATTAATCATCTTACTTTTTAAAATTTTGATAATATCACTTGTTATGGTCATTTGTGTTTTGATTCCAATTCAACTAGAAATTAAAGTAAAAATTAATTTGGTTATTTTTCATTGCAGTTGGTGGAAAAATTCTAGAGTCTCAAAATTGGTTACAGTTAGGAAACACTCAGTTGAATATTCTCTGTTGGCATTGGCAGTTCATGTTGTTGATAATCTAGAGTTTGGTAGCAATAGAATAGCTTTGGCCAAAGTAGCAACTCGTGTCTCTCTGTTAGACGATTTTCTCGATGATTACTTGACACTTGAGCAATTTAAACTTGTTACCAAGGCTGTTGTTCAAGGTTAGAAAATTTCCATCATACAAAGTATTCCAAAAAATTACAAGAGAATTGTGACATTTATTTCCAAAACATTACATGAATTGACAAGTGAGGCAACTCAAATCCAATGGCATGACATAATGCAGTTCATTACAAAAGTGGTATGCATACTTGCCCTAAATAAATTTTTGTTGAAATTATAATCTTATCTTAATTCATATATTATATAGAAATGTGGTAGTATTACAAGAAAGAAACATTTCTATTTATTTCCGTATTAAATTTGAATATTTTGTTTCAGTGGGCTGAATATGTTGATGCTAGTTTAAAGATGGTGTGATGGAAAAAAGGTTAATATGTTCCAAACTACAATCAGTACATAAAGGTTTCCTCGACAACTAGAGCAAGTAGACTATTATCATTGCACCCTATCCTCCCAGCAGTTTCTAATTTCGAAGATGATGATATGGAGAAAATATTTCTCAATAAATCAAGATTCTATGAGCTTGTATGGTTGACTGGATGCTTAGTTGATAATTTTTATGACTATGAGGTTTTCCTACTTATATTTTAATTTGAAAATCAAATACATATAACTTTTAAATTGTGATTACAATATTAACTTTTTTTATATGTTTATGAAGGATGAAAAAATCCATGGAGAAATAGTGTCAGCAACTTCTTCAAATATGAAGGATCATCTTGAATGTTTAGAAGAAGAGGCATTAGCTCATATCAATAGCCTTTATTTCAAACTTCTTGCAGAATTAACAAGAAAATATTTAAATCCCAAAAAAGTGTTACCCAAATGCAATGATTTCTACTTCAATCTTGGGAGAGGAGTTCAAAGCTTTTATGTATTTGGAGATGGCTTTTCATACCATGATATGGGAATCAAGAAATGAGTATTCGAAGTTCTTTTCGATCTAGTTAATGTTTAGAAAAGATTAGTGACACCATCATCTGGATGCCAGAGTATGAATTTATTGTACAACTATCCAGAGGGGTTCATCTTAATCTATTAAGATTTTGTGTTCTCATTGTGAAGGAAAAAATTTGATTCCCCATAAGTACATCTTAGCTTGGATTTGTCTTCCATGGCTACCTTCTATTGTTAGGGTGCTTTCTAAATAAAAATAGATTTCATTAAAGAGATGACTCATGGGTTTATTCTAATGTGTTTTTATCATAATTCATATTTAGTTGGGGGAAAAAAATTCTATATTTCTACTCCATTTTTCCAATATTCTCCCAATACAACACTTTATCAGTGTTTTACATTTAAAGTGGCATGGAATACAACTTTTAAAAAAATGTTGGAATCGATATCTGATGAAAGTATTGTATAATTTCCATTATATTTCAAGTACCAAATCTATTCAATGCTAGAGAAGTTTACATAAAACCTATTACTATGCTAATAATTTTTGTCATAAATTACAATATGTATGGTTGTGAGTAATCATACAATACACTTTTTCAAATGCATTCCACACATGAACTTTATTATTTCTATGAATGTCTACTTTTTATAGTTGTTCACAAGTTGCACTAAAATAATATATTTCTTAAAACCCTTCTTTGAGATTGGCTAAGTCACTATCCATGATATTTGAACAATCAAAAATTGTACATCTATGCATCTTCACCGTTCACCTCAATCATGTTAAATATTCTTTATAGTTCAAGAAATGACTTTTCTCATAGTACAGGTGCATATAGATGCTCTATATTTTTTATTATCATAAGTTTTGGATCAATAATGTCCAACAATGTATGTTCTAAATTAAGATAAAATTCTAGATTAATAATGTTATCTTGAATGTGATTTAAAATTAAGATAAATTTATACATTAGCAATTTTTTCTTGAGAAAGACTAAGTTGAGATTAACATTGATGATTGTGATGTGGGGTTGCTTCATTGAGCAAGCTAGAGGGCTTGAAAATCTAGATTCAATGGAGTTTTTTTTTTAAACAAAGAAATGAGTGGGGACAGTAAAATTAGGATCCGTTTGGTATGCTCTAAACCTTTGTTGGATACATATTATGGATGTATGTAGTGATATGTAGGTATTTCATGATCATGATGTGCATTGATATTATAAGAGTTTCCTCTCCACTCTAGTCCCCCATCTATGCTTTGTTTAATTAAGCATCTAAATGGGAACTTTCCTCCAAATATTGATTGACGCCAGAGAATTTACATGATTAGTCTAGAACCACAATGTTTTAACAAATTTGAATGTAGAAATGTGATGTTTCAAAGATATAGATCTAAAAAAGAAATTCAAATGAAAAGCATGGATGTATTATCTTGCACTAACTTTTCAATTTCTCCTGCACTGCTACAAACTAATGCCAAAAGCACACAACACCCAAAACATATTTTATTATTATTATTATGGGTCTAATATGGTTAAAATTTCTACCAAATTGGGAAACCCTAAGTTGGTCAAAATTTTGACCAACTCGAGCAAAAAATTGAAAAAAAAAAGTATTGAAGAAGCCCATTTAGGGCTTGGTCAAAAACCTTGGTTGAAATTTGAGTGTAAATGTACTAGTGAATCCAAAAAGAAGTGATAAGGGAAAGGAGCTAGCAATGGAAACCATGTCTTCATCCAAATATATGGCTCCCATGGGAACTACACATGCTTGGCTGAAAAGGAAGATTATGGTTTGACATAAGAGGCAATTAAATGTAATTGTGGATGAAGGAATGGAGGAGATAGTCAAAGCTATCAAGAAGCCTGAGCTAGCTATGGGTGATGTGTGACCATTGGCATTCATAATGAAGAACAAATATTAGGATTTTCTTGCCCATATTGGCATTCCCCCTCCACATGCACACATTGAGCACTTGATCCCTACAAACTATTAAATTGAGGAGGTCCTACTAGCGAAATCCATGGTGGATACAACCAAAGTGTTAATCACTATAGGTATCAAGAAAGTATTTAAACACTTAGATGAAGATGAGTCTAAATTGATAATGCTTAGGTAATAAAATGATATTTTGAGAGGTTATTTGCATGAATTAGTAGGCCCCATTGACAAGGATAATGTAGAGATCACTCTTGTGACAACCTTAGATAGGAGAGATAAGGGGAATGTATAGATAGATTCTTTTTTGGGCACATGTCAGAAATGGCATGATAATTTTGAGGATAAATGTGTAGATATTATACAAGGTAATTTGAACCTATTGCACCATATTCAGTTGAGTAGAAATAAGCAGGTCTATATTGAACCAAGATTTTGGGTTTGTGGATGAAGTATATACTTGGGGAAAAGACCTCCAGGTGTTGTAATCAATAAAGGGTCAAAGGTATCATTCACTTATGGAGCTATACTCAGCCAAGGAGCTTGATAAATTAGAAGATTGGATAGAGAAGATTGTGGCTAGTAATAAATTAATGGAGACATTACATGAATGTACACCAAAGCCCAAGGATCAAACACAAGAGAAGATTTTGGAAGCTAAGAAGTATTATAGGGATGCCTCCCTTAATATTTTTGAAGATAATTTGAAGGAAAAACTCATTTTAGTGCAATTAGTTGTTGAAAAGTTTCAAAAAACCTTTGAAGATGCTTTGTCAAAAGAAGATATCAGACAAGCATTCAGAATTGAAGTAGGTATTGTTGGAGCTAGATACTAAACTTGATGATTTTGCATCTATGCATACATAAGTTAGAAATTATCAAATTTTAGTAAACAAGAAGTATGAAGCTTTGGATTTTCTAGATTCTACCCAAGTGATAGAGATTATAGAGAAATTCAAGAGAAAACATTTAGATGTACCTTTGGTGTAAAGGGGTAGGAAACCTAGGAGCTAGAATTTTAGTTCTCACACTTTGGAAAATTTTGTATTTTTGGACTTGCCACCAAGGTTTGTAAGGTGAACAATGTTCACTAGGTGCACTTTTCATAGAGGTGTGCCAAAAATTTTGAGGAAGTAATAGTATGCTAACAATCATCTGCCAGTTCCCAATTTAGAGATTCTCATGCACCAAAAGTGCATTCTAATGATAGTTTAACTCCTAGAAACATACAAAGAAGGTAAAGCTTCCATTTTTAGAGCTTCTAGTGACTCTCAGATCCTCTTGTATCTTCCTTCTTCTTATCTACTTCTTCTTTCATTGTTTTAAGTCATGTAAAGGCTCATGTACCAATTAATTGATATAAATAAGGGTGGAGTCCTATGTAACACGATTTAGAGAGTTAGTTTGTATATACTTAGATTTGTTTTCTTAGTTTAGAAGCATATGTTTGCATTAAGAGATATCTCACTCTCAACAAAAATTGAGGAGATGACTTTTTATAAATTCAGGGATGTAATATGTATTCCAGGCTATTATTTTGATACAATAATATCTGCTACTGGTGCTCTCATTCTAAGTGTAGTTATTCTTGTCAGAGTGTGTTATTTTTGTGATTTTTTTTCATGAATAATAATGCAGCCAATGGTTTTGTTTTTTTTATTTGATTGAGTGATCTTTTAGTTCTAGTGTTTGCCTTATGTTAATGAATTCTATCGATGTACCAAGTTGGGAAAGGGATCACATATTGTTCCTTCATAGCTTTTTGTTCTATATGAGTGCACTTTCTATGCCCTTGTGATTTGATGAGAAATCAAACATCTTTTGGTTATTTCTAAGTTCCCATTGATGATTGCATGAATGGATTTAAGGAAGCATTGCTCCTATTTTCATTGGTTTTCTACCAAATCTTTTCAATGATCTAACTTGTAGACATGTTCTTATCATGGTTTATGTCCATTAGGAATTTCCCCTCCAAGTCATTTTGTTTAAACTATCATTATCCTATCTCTGTTATTTTCTTTTCAAAACACTTTATTAATTTAGGAAATCATATAGTTGCATCATTAAACTGCATTCATCATAGACAGAAAATACAAAAATATATTTCTTTTATGGTTACTTTTTATGATAGCAAGAAGATCAAACATCTTATTTGAAATAGGTCAGAACTAGCAAAGGCCTCCTCATGAAGAATCACATTTATCCTCTACTAAGTGGATTTCAATAGGCCATAGGAGCACCTTGAACCTTGGAGTTAATCCTAGACTAGCTTTTCAAGAGAGGATTTTGAATTGATTCCTATCATTAAGCATCACGCAAAATGATAGTTCAACACATCCGTGGAATAATATCTTCCAAAGGTCTTGGTTAAAGGTAGACCTAGGGCATGATCAATAGTATAAGGAATAACATTGTCAAAGGCTCTTGAGTTGCTTATATAATTACATAGTTTGTGACCATTTATGTATAAGGATACATAAAATAGATTAGTTTTTCAACTAGGAGAGGTGGCTGAAAATTAAGACTCTTCCTCTTTAAAATGTAAAGGAAAGATAGGTTCTTCATCAATGAGTGAGCCATTAATCATTTGGGGCTATTCATTGCTAATAATAGTGTTCACATTAAGGTGATTTTTACAATTAGCTTCACCTTTGCAATAACCTACTAGATTTTGCAGCTCAGCAAGGTTAGTTTTCAAGTAATCTAGGGAAGAAAATTGGATGTGAGAATCTTTTCAATATTGAATGATATCAAATGAGGAGCGAGGCTTACCATTTGGCTCTATTTTTTCTTTCTCTTTCCTTCATGAAGAGGAAGTAGATGAACTAGTTGTAGCTAGTGAATACCCATGAGCTCTGTTTTAGGTAGGTATTGAGTTCACCATGTTCTTATCTCACAAAATTCTCATTTCTATAGTCATTTTTACTCCATCCAAGGTGGGAAAGCAATCACCTCCAACATCTAAATTTGATTCATTATCGAAGAAAAATATTCTCAAGTCACCAGGGGGAGAATAATCATCTTCACTATTAGGATATTTGACTATTAGCTCATTACCAGTACTAAGCTATTTTTCTTTGCTCATATTTTTATAAGAGTCACCATCATGATCCACTCTTATGTGAAATATCCACATATTTATCTTCTTGGGAGGTGCCTAAGTGGAAAGCTTCTGTTGAGAAGACAGTAATTGCAATGGTTTGCCATCATGGTTCTATCTAGGGATGCACTCATATGGTTGTTGGAAAGAGAAAAACATTTTCCCCATTTACCTTTTCATATAAATCATCTCATTTGATAATTTCTAAAGCATTTCTTCCATGTTATTGGTTGTTCCAATAGCAGAACTTGTCAAAGTCCCACTTTGAAGGTCTCTCTTCCATTTTTTGACTACTATTAGGTGATCCTCCAATTCTATCACCGAGGTCTAAGTGGCTTGAAGATTAGCCACATGTACTCTTCTAATTTGAAAAATAATATCTGCAGGCATCAAGCTAATGTAAAACATCTTTTGATTATTTGTAGTGGGCCTACTCACATCAAGGATCCAATTAACCACTTTGTTGAACCTTGCAATGAAATCTCTCATAGGAACACTAGATATCTTTTTAACTTGTGTGAGTTAAGAGAATAGAGTATGTTCAACTTATTTACTCTTGTAGCGAACCTTGAATTGATTTTGCATGTTGTCCCAAGTTGTAATGCATTCCACCAGAATTTGTTGAAACCATTCAACTATGTTTACAAGAGTCTCTACAAACATTCTTACTGTTGTATCCTCATGTTAAGGACAAACAATGCTACAAGTTGCAAAGAAAGAAATAATGTGCTCATCAACGGAGGTTTCCCATCACCATTGAATTTGTGGAATTTCTTTCAAGAAGCTCTTGGTAGGTCATTATTCACAACAAGCTAAAGAGGGCTAATAGAATTTCCCTAGGGTATAACCATTGAAGTGAGAAGAATTACTAGTATTTCCTAAAAGGTGAGAGCAATAATGGCTACGATCTGTGAAGGGTGAGAGCATAAGGATAAAAGTACAAACTTATGTCACCCTTTTGTAAAGGAAAAGGCTAAAAGAAGTATAATGGTTCACCTTCAATGACATAAAATTGGTATTATTATTTTGAATTTAGAAATGAGGTAACCTAATGAAATGTGTATAAATGGATGAAGATTAGAATGATAAACTTTTATAATTATTTGGAATAAGAATTGATATATTATCCTAATGTTTATAGATAGTTTTTTAGGTGTTGAAAAACACTAAAATTTAGGGGTTGAGTTCGCACCACAATACTATATGGCAATAAACTTATTTCCTTGTGATCTTAGACTATGTTATAGATAACATATATATCTAGAACAATAAAAACAAAAAATCAGCTTTGGATCTATATTTTCTCTTTTATGAGGATTGAAATCTCAACTCACCTTAAATCAATAGTTTTCATCTCCCAACACATTTTTCAAAACAAATCTGTTCTAACTAGGAGAAAAATTTTGCATTCTAGAAGAGGACTCTCTCCTCTAGAATGTCGTATACATTTTAATATATTTTTTATATGATCTAATATTTTTTTCTTTCTCCAAACCTAATATTGGAAATATAGATGAAGTAACTGAGAGGGGAGGGGTGAATCAGTTACCACAAAAATCAATCCCAAAAGTAAATCCCTTAGATGTCTAAACTTACTGTAATACTCGATAAATAGTGCAAGAATACTATAACTTAGTAGATTAACTAATTTTTGATTATCTAGCATTCATAGTCATTAATATGCTTGCAAAGATTAAAATAAATGAATAGAAGAGACACCAGATTTAACGTGGAAACCCAATATGGGATAGACCACCAAGTAACTAGTCACCAATTTTCACTCTTCTAAAGTGAGCCCTGTTAGGAGCCAACCCTGTTAAAGGTTACAAAACACATTTTTAGGTATGACCTTGTTAGAGGATTTAATCACCATGTTAGGAATGGCCTGATTAGAGGTCTTGAGAAAAATTCAACTGAACTGCCACCTTGTTAGAGGATTTACAAAATGGTTGTTAAACCAACTTTGTTAAGAGATTCTAGATTCAATGTTACTATGGCTAGAAAGCAACAATGAGATGACCTGAATGATATGCAACTTATTTTTTTTTGATTATAGATTTATGTTCTACTCTTATTGGATCCTAGCTGATCGAATACAACTTTGCATCTCCTCCAAGATATCTAATCCTTCATGAAAATTTTCTCAATTCACTTATTCCATCCTTATCCATATACTCACATTGACACTTCAATTCACAACTTGAACATCTCTATATATACCTTTCAGATTATCAAGTTGGCTTAAATATAGGTTCCAATAACTAAAAAAACATTACATCAGTCGGCCGCATGAAGTAATTAAACTTAATAACAAAACAGTAAAATCCTTTGATGGCTGACCAAGCTCGGTAACCACTGCTCTAGAATGGTTTTCTAGTGTTAACCAAGTGAAGCTCGGTAAACACTACAAACCTTGCAAAAATCTTTTGGAGATCGAGTGAACTCGGTTAGTACTGATCTTCCTTTGCTGACCTTTGGAGCTTGATAAAAGCTAACTCTTTGCCACTTTTCCTTTGATAACTGAGTGAGCTTGGTAAATATTAGCTTTTCTTTGTTAACCTTGGGAGCTTGGTAGAAGCTAACTCTTTGCCACTTTTCCTTTGATAACCGAGTGAGCTCAGTCAACATTAGCTTTTCTTTGTTAACCTTGGGAGCTCGGTAGAAGCTAACTCTTTACCACTTTTCCTTTGATAACCGAGTGAGCTCAGTAAACATTAGTTTTTTTTTTGTTAACCTTGGGAGCTCGGTAGAAGCTAACTCTTTGCCACTTTTCCTTTGATAACCAAGTGAGCTCAGTAAACATTAGCTTTTCTTTGTTAACCTTGGGAGCTTGGTAGAAGCTGTCTGATGACTGATATGACATTTGTGTAACATCAAACACGATACACAATTAACAATTGTATCCAACAATCTCCCTCTTTGGCATTGATGGCAACACAACATGTCATAGCATAATAAAATTGGAAAACAAGTCTAACAATCCTTTTTCTATTCGAACAACTTTCTCTATTAGATAGAAAACTCTCCCTCTTTTAGTAATCTCCTTCTGTGAGGGAATATCATAGAAAACTTCTTCCTTTCAAAGAAATTTCAGAAAGATATGATAGTAAAAACTCTTCGTCTTTGACAACATATGCCAAAGACAACACAACTCAAATGATTTTAATGTACCTTTAGTACTGATTCATATGCAATATTTCCTAATTATGCTGCATGAACTAATAGATTTTCAACTTAGTATGCGTTGATGCATCACTAAAACTTTATTTTAGTGAACTTCAGATAGGGGAGTGATCCCTAACTTACTTCTTAGATATAAGAGTGCATCCTTAGGTAATGGCTTTGTCAATATGTTAGCAATTTGTTCTTTTGTATGAACATATTCCAATCTGATCTCCTTGTCTTGTACCAATTCTCTGACAAAATGATATTTTATTGAAATGTGCTTGGTTTTGGAATGCATTACTAGATTTTTAGATATGTTTATTGCACTTGTATTATCACAGAACATAACAATTGGTTCTTTGATTTCCACCTCCATGCCTTCCAACAACTATTTAAACCAAGCAATATTAAAATAGTTTACTGCAGCAGCAACATACTCTGCCTCTGCTATAGATTGTGATGTGCAATTCTACTTTTTGCTTGTCCAAGAAACCAACCTTTTTCCAAGAGAGAACGCTCCTCCACTTGTACTTTTTTTGTCATCAAGGTTTCTTGCCCAATAAGCATCAGTAAACACTTTCAAATCTAGATTACCTCCAAATTTGTACCATAAACCATAATCTTCAGTTCCTTTCAAATATCTCATTATTCTTTTGATTTCCATCACATGATTTTCTCTTGGTTTTGCTGAAAATCTTGCTACAATACCAACTGCAAGGGCAATATCTGGCCTAGTATGAACTACATAGTGCAACTTTCCAATCATAGATCTATATAGTGTTTGATCCACTTCTTTTGATTCATCTTCCTTGGTAAGTTTTAATCCAATACACATAGGAGTCCCAACTAGTTTACAATCTTCCATACCAAACTTTTTCAATATCTCCTTGATGTATTTTGATTGAGTGATGTAGATACCACTTTTATTCTATTGAATTTGAAGACCAACAAAGAATTTGATTTCACCAAACATAGACATTTCAAATTCCTTGTTCATTTCCTCTAAAAATTCTTTGCAAAGATCATCATTTCCTATGAAAATAGTATCATCTACAAATATTTCTGCCAAAACAATCTTATTATCTAGTCCTTCCTTTATATACAAACTACTGTTATCATTAGACCTTTGAAAACCAATCTGAATAAGATAGTTATGCAATATTTCATACCATGCTCTAGGGGCTTGTTTTAGACCATACAATGCCTTATGTAATTTTCAGACCATATTCTTCTTATCTGGATCAACAAAACCTTCAGGTTGTTCAATGTAAACCTCTTCATCCAGTATACCATTGAGGAATACTGACTTGACATCCATTTGATAAACTTTGAATCCTTTGTGAGCAGCATATGCAAGTAAGTTTCTGACTCCTTCCAATCTTCCAATAGGAGAAAAAGTTTCTCCATAGTCTATTCCTTCTTCTTGAGGATATCCTTTGCATACTAGTCTAGCTTTGTTTCTTGATACCTTACCATCTTCATCCAACTTGTTTCTGAATACCCACTTGGTTCCAATAACATTTTTATCTTTAGGCCTGGGTACAAGAGTCCATGTCTAATTTTTCTCTATCTATTTTATTTCTTCATTCATAGCCTCAATCATACTATCATTTTCCAATGCATCATTGATATTTCTAGGTTCAAAATCAGCAAGTAAACAAGTACCTTGCAACTTACTTCTTGTCATGGTTCCTTCAGATTTGTCTCCAATGATCTGATCTACTGAATGATGTCTCCTTACATATTTTTCTAATATAGGTTGCTTTCCTTTTGAAAGAATTTCATTGTTATCTTCATGCATTTCAGCTTCAGGTTCTGGCTATTCTTGCTTGGTAGATATTGACTGAAGTCCTTCAAACTCGGTAGATACTTTTTCGATAGTATCTAAATGTAACTCAGGTTGTTGTAGCTTGGTTTGAACTACCTGTAACTCGGTTACTAATGACTCGGGAGTAGAAGATTCCTAATTGACTAATGTTGTATCAAGTTTAGTGAAAATAAACCTTCTATAATCTTCTAGTTCCCTTTTTCTTTCTTCTTCAGTCCTTTCTATAAACTCATCAATTTTCACATGTGCACTTTCTATGACTTTGTAAGTAGACAAGTTCAAACATCTATATGCTTTACTTTTGCAAGAGTATCCCAAAAACATTCCTTCATCACCTTTAACATCAAATTTTCCTTTTCTAGATTCTTTAAAATGTGACATTTACTTCCAAATACTTTTAGATAGCTTACATTAGGCTTATACCATACCATAGGTCATAGGGAGTTTTGAATAAGTCCTTCTTAAGCTATACCCAATTCAAGGTATGAACTGCAGTGCTGATAGCTTCCTTCCAGTATTTGATAGCAATGTTCTTTTCAATCATTAGGGTTCTTGCACAATCCATGATAGTTTTGTTCCTCCTTTCAGCTATTCCATTTTGTTCAGGAGTTCCAAGGGCTAATACCTTTCTTTTGATTCCTCTTTCAATGCAAAAGTTATTGAACTCATGTGAAATGAATTCTCCACCTCTCTCTGACCTCAAGTATTTCAATCTTTTTCCTGTTTCCTTTTCTACTTTGGCCAAATACCATTTGAATTTCTCAAAAGCTTCTGATTTGTTCTTTAGATACATGACAGTCATCATTCTTGAGTAATCATCAAAAAAAAGAATGAAGAACTTTTCTCCAGTATAGCTTTCAATTCTAATGGGTTCACATAAATCAGTATGCACACTTTCTAATATATCTTCAGACTGATAGTTTTTACTTTTAAAACTAGTCTTTCCCATTTTACCAATCTAATAATTCTTGCATAGACTGACCTCAAGTTTCTTTATGTTAGGAATTCCTCTTACTTTCTTGAATTTTCTTATCCTTACCAAGTTATCAAAATTGACATAACACAACCTTTTATGCCATAACCAACTTTCTTCAACTTGAGCAATGAAACATGAACATTCACCAAGTTCAAGATAAAATAAGTTACCTTTTGTTTGAGTGCCCGATCCAATCAGTTTTCCTTTTCCATCTAGCAATCTTTCTTTTCCATGCATGAATTCTACTTTGAATCCATTATTGAGTAGTTGTGCCACACTCAAAAAATTATGCTTTAGTCCTTCTACCCAATAGGAATTATCACATATAAGTTCTTTGGTGAGAGAGATTCTTCCTCTTCCTTTTATACAACAAGATTCATTGTTACCAAATCTTACACTGCCATCATCATAGCCTTCAAAGTATTCAAACTTGGTTGTATCACCAGTCATGTGATGAGAACAACCACTATCTATGATCCATGTATCATTTTTTCTCAAATAAGAAATGAGTTCCATTTCCTCATCATTATCTGATTCATCTTTCACAAAAATGTAGACAATTTTATCTTCTTCTTTATCATTAGAATCATTAGAATCTATAGCCATAAAACATGTTTTCTTACCTTTATCTTTGAATGATTTGAAGTCTTCCTTACCATTGTACTTGTAACCTTTCTTGTCATCTTTGTTCTGCTTGTTTGGGCACCTAGCAGCAATATGACCAACTTCTTCACATGAAAAGCATATTAGAAGAACTTTACCTTTAAATTTACGTCTGCCTCTAGAATATTTCCTTGCTAGTAGAGCTTCAATCACTTCAAGATCACTGTCTGAAATTTGGTCTGATTCATCTTCACTTCCTGACTGAGATTCATTTTTCTTTTTTCTTTTCTCCTTAAGTGAAAGCTTGGATTCAAATGCTGATTCAGTGTTCTTTGAAGCTGGAACATAGTTATCAAAGTTGTCTAGTTCAAATGTAGTCAATCTTCCAACTATGGCCTCTAGATTTATCTTGTGATTTACTTCACATCTTCTTTCTTGAATTGCAGAAACTCTGATTGTAGAAATGGGAAGTAGAGTTCTAAGAACTTTACTTATTATTGTCTCCTCCTTGATATCTCCTCTAAATGCTTTGAGTGCAGTGACACATGCTTTGACTCTTTCAACATATTTTGCAATGTTTTCATCCTCTCTCATCCTCATTTGATCAAATTGTCCTCTCAAACTTTCTATTTTGGCTCTTCTTACATTATCATCTCCTCCATAGATTTCTTTTAGCTCTTCCCACATTTCAAAGGAAAATTTACAGTCCTTAATCTCATCAAATTCTTCATAACTTAGAGTAGATGCTATATCTATCATTATAATGTTGTGGGTCTTCTTTTCAGAAATATCATTGACAGATAGTGTACCAGATGGTTTTGTATATTTTTCATCAAGGTATTTTAGTCTTGTATGTCCAATAGAAGCTAGATGAGGTCTCATCAACCCTTGCCAAGCTGAGAAGTTGTCCCTGTTACGTCTTGGAATTTCCCTCTTATAAGACATCCTGATCTTTGGCTTAGATCCTTGAAATCTTGTCTTGCAAGCACCAAAAGCTCTGATACCAATTGTTGGAAATATAGATGAGGTAACTAAGAGAGGAGGAGTGAATCAGTTACCACAAAAATTAATCCCAAAAGTAAATCCCATAGATGTCTTAACTTGCTGCTGATACTCTGCAAATAGTGCAGGAAACTATAACTCAGTAGATTAACTAATTACTGATAATCTAGCATTCATAGTCATTAATATGCTTGCAAAGATTAAAATAAATGAACACAAGAGACATCAGATTTAATGTGGAAACCCAATATGGGAAAAACCACCAAGTAACTAGTCACCAATTTTCACTCTTCTAAAGTGAGCCCTATTAGGAGCCAACCCTGCTAAAGGTTACAAAACACACTATTAGGTATGACCTTGTTAGAGGATTTAATCACCCTGTTAGGAGTGGCCTTATTAGAGGTCTTGAGAATAATTCAATTGACCTACCACCTTGTTAGAGGATTTACAAGATGGCTGTTAAACCAACTTTGTTAAGAGATTCTAGATTCACTGTTACTATGGTTAGAAAGCAATAATGAGATGACCTGAATGATATACAACTTATCTGTTGCTGATTATAGATCTCCATTCTACTCTTACTGGATCCTAGCTAATTGAATACAAATTTGCATCTCCTCCAGAATATCTAATCCTTCATCAGAATTCGTTCAATTCGCTTATTCCATCCTTATCCATATACTCACATTCACACTTCAATTCACAACTTGAACATCTCTATATATACCTTTTAGATTATCAAGTCGGCTTAAATATAGGTTCCAATAACTAAAAAATCATTATTTCAATCAGCCGCATGATGAAATTAAACTTAATATCAAAATAGTAAAATCCTTTGCTGGTCGACCAAGCTCAGTAACCACTGCTCCAGAACGGTTTTTTAGTGTTAACTAAGTGAAGCTCGGTAAACACTGCAAACCTTGCAAAACTCCTTTGGAGACCGAGTGAACTTGGTTATCACTATTCTTCCTTTGCTGACCTTTGGAGGTCGGTAAAAGCTAACTATTTGCTACTTTTCCTTTGATAACCAAGTGAGCTCGGTAAACATTAGCTTTCCTTTGTTAACCTTGGGAGCTCAGTATAAGCTAACTCTTTGCCACTTTTCCTTTGATAACTGAGTGCGCTTGGTAAACATTAGCTTTTCTTTGTTAACCTTGGGAGCTCGATAGAAGCTAACTCTTTGCCACTTTTTCTTTGATAATCGAGTGATCTTGGTAAACATTAGCTTTTCTTTGTTAACCTTGGGATCTTAGTAGAAGCTAACTCTTCACCCCTTTTCCTTTGATAACCGAGTGAGCTCGATAAACATTAGCTTTTCTTTGTTAACCTTGGGAGCTTGGTAGAAGCTATCTAATGACTGATATGACATTTGTGTAACATCAAAGATAATACACAATTAACAATTGTATCCAACACCTCCATCTTTTCAAGTGTTAAAATGTGCAGTTGTAGAATTTTTTAATTACAATATACTATATTTAATTAAAACACTATAAATTCTACATGAGAATATTCTTGACTCTAAGCACTATAGAATGGTGTTTACATATTATTAAGAAAATATCATAAAGAATAGTTAGAGTTATTGAAATGCCACTTTTGTGAATTTTTTTATTTCTTTAGTGATTGGATACAAACTAGTATAAAACATGTATTTAATTGACATTTTCAATTGGAAAAGTGTGAGACCATCTATAAATTAGCTAGAATGAATTTATCTAGATTATATGTTTTTAAAAAAATAGATTTTTAGATAGAAATAGTCAAATTTAGTCATTCTGATGAGGTAACCTAAAAGGTGACACATCTTGTACTTTTGCCCATTACATAGTGATATGTTCTAAGTGTGGAAGATAGGAGTGGAAGATGAATGATTGGGTCTCTGGGAAATAGGGTGGGGTGGGAGAAAAAGAGCTCAACAAATACCTTTAAACACTGGATCCTATGAGTAGGCTCTTCCTTTTAATAAAGGATCTTTCAATATTAGGAAATATGCTTTCTTTAATTCTTCCAACACTCGGTCATTTTTCCCTTTCCCACAAACACTACTAGTATACTTAGTATCTAGGATGGATTGCTTATCTTAATCTTCTTTCCTGCAACGCACCTTCCCAATACTAAAAATTTCCTTCATCTCTTTCAAGTGCAAAGATGACTCTTCAATACTCTTCAAGGTATTTTCAATTCTTCTACGAAAATGTATTGAATTAGTCTATTATGTCTTCTTGTTCATCTTGGAAGTTAAGGTTGGGTTGTAGTACTAGGATTTTATCATCACGAAGCAACACCATTTCTCCTTATGAGATAATAGGCATGATTCAATGAATTGAGTGCCAATAGAGATGAATTTTAATTTATCGAGTAAAGCCATAGACAAACTTGTTGAGAAAACTTGGGACATACAAATAATTCCCCATTAGAGTCACCAAAAAATGTTGGTTAATAGTTTATCTTCCTAAATTTTATGCTTTATACCTTGACTCTTAGTGTTCCCAATGGTAGATGGAAAAAAGAAGAAGCTAACAACAGAATGGGTCAGTGTAGTAATCTATCAGAGACCCCTAAATTGAAAGGTACGTCTCCCTTCTAGATGCAAGATTAGCAATGAATATTTCTTTGAGTTTTTGGTGTATGCTCTTAACGAGAGAGTAGAAGAAGCAAACAAGTAGATTATTTAATAGTTCAAACAATCTAGGAAATTTTCAAAATGGAGACTAACTCTTAACATGTAATCTATTCTAACTTGAATGGAAGATTGAAACCATGCAAGACTACCTACACCAATATGAGAGGAGAAGAAATGGCTAAATGGGAAAATTCCTAGATTGCTAAATTAATTAAGATTTGAAAATACCTGAATTGTCCCTTTTTTAGCTACTTCATTAATCAAATCCCAAACTGCTCATATAAACAATGAAACACACATGAACTATCATGCAAAACATAAGGAATAAGAATAATACTTATGCTGAGGAAAATAAAAATTGTAATCCACTAAAATGAAAGTAATAAAACCAAGTTTATTTGAAATATTTTAGTTTTCAATTACAACACAATCATCCCAAATACTATACAACAACTAAATGAACAAAAAAATTAAAGAGTAGACTTAGAGTCACACACAATAGTCTCAACTACTGGGGTTTGTTGACAAATAATTTGTTGATCTCATTAATTTTATAGAAACTTACATATATAGGCCTTCTCAAAATGGCTAGTTACATTCAATAATTGTATTGTAGAGAATCTCTAAATAGAGCATGCTAAAAATAGGAATTGACTGGGTCATCATCTATTATAGATTTTAAGCCTACCAAAAATCATGCCAAAAATGGCTACCAAAGAGAATAGAGAGAGAGAGAGAGAGAGAGAGAGAGAGAGAGAGCATCATGTTTTCTTTAGGGCCATAGACTTAGCTCCTTAAGCTTAGATTGTGTTTGTTACTATATATAGTTCATCGAAACCATGGATTATAATGTCATTAGCTTCAATCATCTAGTAGTCATGCATCTCTGTCAACTCCTCCACTTTGGCAATCTTCCATTGAAACTTTTCTAATGCTCACCTTAAGATGGAATCTACTGATAAACCTAGAAGTTGACTAGGTTAGTGGCCTCATAGATAAACACTAGGAATTTGGCTATCATTTTCTCAATGTCCACCAATCATCCATTGTTGGACACATATGATTGTGTGTGCAAAACCTTTAAATATTTAGAAATATTCTCTATAATGACCTTCTACACTAAATCATATACATCTTTAAACTCATTTCAATATCTTACAAAGATTTCCACTAAGAAATCTAAAGATTGCTTCCCATGAAGAAAGGGATTTTGGCCTAATTTCAAGATCCCATGGGTGATGGAAATGTTAGTCTTCATATCAATTAGCTCTTGCAACAATGCTAATTTCTTCATCAATCTATCTACTAGATTGTGCATGGTAATTTGATGACCAAAAATTTCCTTGCTTAACTTGTTAGCATCTAACAATAGATTCCCCAAATTCTCAATGAGTGGGGGACCTCAGATCTTCATTTGATCAATCCATGATTGGCTAATTTGAGCAAATTGCCTCTTGTGCTGCAACTTCAAAAGTAAGTTCTTATTCTCTTCTGCACTTGGATCAAATGTACTAGTTGAAATGCTTCCAAGTGTAGCTTTGGTGTAGTCCATTAGTTCTTTGTTTAGGGCCTTGAGTACCTTTTCTTTTTCCCTTAACTCTTTTAGTCTATCCTCTATCTTTTCATTGGTAGATTTCCATATATTAACCATGGAATCATCCAAAGGAGTTCAGTTGTTGATCATTTTAATTTGAAAGTCATTGGCAATGAGCTCATATAACTTGCTCTCCTTTTGAGGATCTTCTATCTACATCAACATGTAACAAGTAGAGGGATCAATGGCTGATGCTTCTATAGAATTCTACTTCTTTTTCTTCTTAAATTGTGGTTGAGAACAAGGCACCTATCTGATGAGGTCTTTGGATGGGGCAACTTCATCATATCTCTGCTTCTTTTGATCGATGGTCTCCTCCAACCATGACTTAGTTGAGAGAACATCAATTTCTGATTAAAGGATCATAACATCAAAGACCTTCTTGGCTACTAGGGGTGTCTGTTTGGTCTGAGTGGTAGTGGAGAAAATAGTAACTTTTGCGACTAAGATAGCCAAGGTATCCCATGGATGAGATGTATCCTACTCTTTATCATCCATGGGATTAGTATCACCATCAAGGTTGATGACTTAGATAGGGGAGTTAAGATTGGATACTCCACCAGATGTTGAAGTAGCAGTAGTGGCAAAGGTCATTGTAGTTGATTAAGTAGTTTTGGAAGCCACTCCACCAATAGAGCCTGTGCTTCAAATTATTTTCTTTCTTGTTCTAGTCAAATCCACTCATTTGCCCATCCTTTTAATGATCCCATTCATTAAGACCTCCATTGTATCAATTATAGGACCTTCAAGTGAGGTTGATACAATGATACTTCCTTTGAGCTACCCATAATATGAAAGATGCATATAGTAGCCGTCATCTACAAGATTAGAAAAATCTATAGAGTCTTTATACAACTTAATTTAATCAATTGTGAGCCTGGACCAACACCTCTCATGGGTTTGGTACTCATTGTTACATTCAAACTAGAATTCTTCAATACTAGGAACATGTTTGTCACTATATCTCAACCTCAAATGATCTCTCACAAAGTTCACTAGGTCGTATTGAGGCTTGAGTACCTCATAATCAACCAACTTGATCTTACTCTCAAAATTTTAACTAGATTTTGAGCATCAGATCTAGAGGTAGAAAAATAGGTTCCAACCACAATTGGGAAGGAAATCATGGCTATCTTATTTACATTTGAACACAAAGTGTTCACTTCTATTATTTTTCAATACAATTCAACAAGAAAAACATTGTCCTTGGGGTACTTAGGAAGCCTTTTGGGAAAACCATCAAAATTACTGATCCATAGATAGGACAACTCAAGAATTGGATGAAAGAGTACCCAAAATAGCCTATAGCCAAAATAGCTTTAGTTGAAAATCTTTGCTCAGGATAGCCTTGCAATTCTTGACATAATGTCATAGTAAAGGCATCATTCCCTTTTGCATACTCTTCAAAGATCCTCTACAACTAAACATGTCAGTAGAATTCATACACCCTTTTATTTTCATTGTAGTCTTCAATGCTACGAAGACCTAGCCATATGTGGCGAATAGCTAAGGCATATATTAAGTATGATGACATAAAATCCCTTGGATGCCTTAGCTAAATTTAACCATGTGGCAAGCTCATCAGATATAATTTGGGCTTAGTCGATCTGAAGTCCTTGGGCACATATGGCTCTCACTAGGAAGAAGTGATGCTTAATGAAATCAAGAATTTGTTCCTTTCCTTTTAATCTAAGTAGTAGTGTGAGTATGTAAATGATCTCTCTTTTCAAATTGATTCCAAAAAGAGTTTGGGGCATTTTTCCCTTCTTTGAATGAGGTGTTTAGAACTAGGTTTCAGCTGCATATCCTCTATTCTCGAGTTTTTATTTTCATTGAACATAGATGTAGAGGTATTGAAATCAATATCATGGTATTCTTCCTTCACTGACATGCCAAATGCAGGCTCCACCAAGGCCTAATTTATTGCGATAATGATATATTGATCTAGAAGCAAGATTTTCTTCATTTCTAGATTATATATGTCAATGCATTCCATCACTAGCTCTAGAAATGACATAGCCATGGGAAATGGAAACTTCCACCAATCTACATTCCTTCAATTTCTAGGTAATTGGGTGGATGGGCTTAGAATTAAGTCTTCTATGAAGATTACCTAAGTCATATAACTTGAATGAAGTATCCATGAGATTCTTTAATTTTCTTTCCAAGCCTATGATTTCATCATAATTTCTGCTCTAACTTCCATTCTCTTATGATTTCAAAGAGGAGGCAACTATTTGATAAATAGTTGTTAAAATAATGAGGAAGAAAGTTTAAAGTAATTCCAATAAAATAGATGCAGAAATCCAAACACTGGTGCCACATGAATGAAATTAAGTGCAACCAATGATCATAATAGTAGGATTTCTAATAAATTTGATAATCAACAACTATTTAAAACTTTTGGTTTCTATGCATATCAAGATTCATAAATCCAAAAGATGTATCACTTCACTTAAACTGATTTAGTATCATGAAAAGTCACTTACTGAAATAATGGATTTTAATTTAATGGAAAGTCCTTTGTTTACTTCAGGATGTGGGATAAGGATTCATAAGATAATTCATTATATATATAGGGGAGAGCATAGAACCATCTTTTCATAAGCTTATCTTTCCTTTGATTTGGGATCGTAGTGTGAGGAATAATCCTTCAATACCTTTGGCACTTATTTTCCTATTTCTCTACATTGAGCATTCAAACAATTGATCTCCTTTATATTGAAATTCCACTTCTATGACTTACTTTACCAAAAGCTTCTTTTAAGCATTTTTGTAGGATATTCTCATACTATAGTCATGTAGTTCCTTATTTCACAAGTTTTTGGAGAAGTAACCATTCATATTTTTGTAGGATGGAAAATATCTTTGAAAGCAATGCTTTCTAGGGGAAGAAACACTTTGAAGCATTTTCCCTTATTGTGATCAGATACCTTGAAATGAGATTGTGAGCATGGATTCACCATTATGGGTTTAGATTAATTCCTTTTTACTATCAGGCTAGGGTTCCATTAATGCATTAAACTTTGAAATAGAACATAATTCTTTCATTTCCATCGATGAAAAGCTAAAATCCTGCAAACTTGTTCTCTCCACAAAAATGGATTTTTACCTCTCAACATTGAATTGAGACCATCTTTAGCTCTAACTTGTAATTTTTTATATCTTTCCATCATAAGTTAACCAAGTGTATCTCTGTGAATATTATCATGATTTTTTTCTTTGCGAATATTATCATGACTTTTTTCTTTGGGTTCATGCTTGATGAGGTTCACCAAATTAAATAGCTAGTTGGATTACTTAGAATTTGAGGGAATTGAGAATGTTGGAATAAGAAAGAAGTTACAAAAAAAAGGAGGGTTCACTTCTCATTGGGAAGATGCTTAAAACATATCCCAACCAAAACTAAATTGCTCAAGTTTCAAATGCATTAAAATGAAAAGAACCCCACATGTAGGAATTGGGAAAGATAAAGAAAGAGAGACTAGAAAAAGATGCAAAGTGGGAATCTTTGGCACTTGATGTGAAGTAGGTCACCTAGGAGCTACCTCAATAAGGAAGCTTAACACAATTTTAATGAATACTGGAACAACTAAAAAATTACAAGGGATAGACTAAAAGTTGGCAACAGGTCATCCACTGTCCTTTGGCATAGACCTAGTGGATATGCTTTCAGTAGCAACTTCACTATGGCTAAATCACCACTTTCACAAGCCTTGAAAAGAGTTGTCTTATTATGCTTGTTGCAGACTTCAACACCGCTTTATTTTGACTGGAGTAGAATCTCAACAACTTTGGAGAGACCTCCTTGAGTAGCTAGGTGTAGTACAATATTTATTTTGGCATTGATAGCCTTTGAAAGGGGAGGGTTGAGTTGGAGGAATCATTGAATGAATTTCATATTTACTACATTAGAAGCCAAATGTAGAGGAGTATTTCTACTTCTAGGTGTAACACAATTGCGAGCTACTTTGAGTTGGGAATTCTCAATTCTTCTTCCATGATGTATCGCAGCATTGTAAAAGTGGCCATTCATCAATCAACTATTGGTTGCCATGGGAATTTTTTGTTTTCAAATTTTAGCCTTGAACAACTTCTAATCCAATTTCTTATTATATCATTGTATAATCCCACAACCATTAGTCATGATATTGTATAAGCAGAGAGGAAATTTATTATTATGTTGGTTAATAGGAAAACTAGGGACAACAGAATAAATACCCTATGTGTTGGTAAATAGATTTGTAACTGTAATAATGGCCCAATGGAGTGTATGTGGCAAACCGTTCACATCATTTGGATAAGCCCTTGATATGTGGCCTTCCTTTGCATTTAGAGGAGTAGCTCCCTTGTATGATATAATTTTGAAGCTTTTGAATAAATATGAAATAAAACTTTAAAAGAAAAGCTCATGATGATGAATGCACCACACGACTTCATAGCTTCCTTTAATTTAGCATAAACTAATAATAACAACAATCAAGATCTACGCTTGAGAACTATTACCAGCACAATGCTGATCCAAAGATTCATAAACATCTCGACAATACCATGAGAATGCTGACTTAAAAGAGAATCAACATTTTTAAGAATTTAGATTTAGAAGAAGAGAACACAAATTGCACATTACTTTATTTTCTTGCACCAAGAACCAAAGAGGAATTTCTAATTACAAAGACAAAATTTGTACATACTTTCCAAATATCATCTTCTAATAAAATTTTTAGCACAGTGCTCCCTTTTTCTAAAGTTCAAAAATGACTCCTTATAGAGACACAAATGTTAATAACTACTCCTACATGGTTAATAACTACTTCCCATATATGTTATTTGCGTGAGGTTAATTAACCTCTACAATATTAACCCAAAATGAAAAAAGTCACTGATTACATAGGTAGAAGATTAAAACCATTACATCACATGAAGGATAAGAATTTTTAGAGAAGCTTGTTATGGCTTCAAAATCTATGTGTGGATAGGAATGAAGGTACAAGCTATTGTACATTTTCTACAAGACATCAATTCCCATTATCAAATGACTCGAAGCTTTTCATCTGATCATGGAACATGGATGACCATATGTTTGGAATGGTTGGCTTTCCAAATGTTCTCCATTCATGTGAAATATGTGGCTGATTCTAGGAAGACATTGTTGATTTTGAAAAATAATGAGCTTTAGCTTCATATTTAACACAAATATTCAGGAGGCACTTCACCAAACCGTTTGAGTGCATGGCCTTGAGCTCAATCAAATGCATTGTGTGAATGATCTTGCAACTTGCCAAGATATTAAGGTGATAGTTTGGTATTGATATTTGACTAAGTAAAAGGGAATGTAATGCCCCTCTTCAAAAAAAATTTTGGTCATTTCATAAGATTCTCATCAAATATCACTTCTTTTATCATGGTTTAGCACAATACTTTACGTGTACCTCCCTAGAGTCAATTGATATTTCTATTTATATGCACTAATATCTCCATGTTCATCTTTGTAAGCACATCCATGCTTTGCTTTAAGGTGATATCACCAAATGATATTAAAACAAAAATGCATAATTTGAATTCCCATTTGAATTGCTGGTAGGAGGTTGAAGAGAATATGGTGAAACAGATTACTATAGTTTTTAATTTCTTCACCTTGACTATATTGATCTCCTCTACTTATGCACTAGAATACTTGGGTGGATGATGATCTTGTCTATGATGATTGTGACCATCAATTTTGTAGTTTGAATCTAGAGTATTATGTCAAATGGTTATCGTGCATCATCTCTACTATACAAATGCTCAAAGAAAAATTTCAAATGCACTCAGGAACCAAGCATAGTGCAGATATGAATGGTCAACCAGAAAAGACCATTCGTTGTACTACAACTGGGAAGATGAAGGGTGGCTGGTCTAATAATCCATGCACTTTTCCTATGATCTTGTGTTGATCCACTTGTCATTTTACCAAATAGTTATCCTGTCCTATCTATAATCTTTACGAATACCACTGATTCCCATTGGAAGCTACAGGCTAGAGATTGAAACATTATATCAAATAGTTATTGTGTCTTATCATTTTTCTTTGCTGGATAAATACTATGGGCTACAAGAATGGAAGTGATGGCAACACTTCTATCTTTCTTGAACATTCTATCACAAAATTCTTATTAATAGCTTATGCCTCCATAGTTTCCATGCATTGAAGGTTTTCTTGATTATCTCTAGTTCAGTAGTTAGCAATAGCATTAGCCAGTGATTCACCCTATAAATTTTGTTCTTTTACTAACTTGATCAGATCATTAATTAACTATTTTTGAAATACGTATTTTAGAGCTTCACCTTAACCTTTTGAGAGTTAATGGATAATGATGCAATTGAAAATATGTATTTTTGGTTCTTCCATTAACCTACAATAACTTTGGACTTGAAAGTTGGATTTTGAAAATTCAAAGTGTTGGGTGGAGTTGGGAATGAGACAAAGAATTCGAAGGGTGAAATTTCTCAAAAAAATTGAGGGAAAATGGCCATTCTAATGCTTAAAATGAGGCATATTTTCAAAAATAACCATAGCATCAAAAAGGTAGGAATGGAGGAAATTTGATATTTGGGTAATAGCTGGCTCTATCTGGGTACATGGACTTTATAAGGATAAAGCTCAAAACCAAAACAACTACAAAATTCCCTTATCCATTGGGCTATAGAGTCACATGAGTAATTAGTTTTTAAAAGAGGGAATAGACATTATATAAAGGAATAGTTGAAAGGAAAAGATAGGTGCAACAAAACAACACAACAAAAAATCCTATCTAGACTATATACAAGGTAGGTTTCCCTACCTCCAGTGACTCAAGGTATAATCATGAAAATCCATTCATTGGATGGGGAAAATAAATAACATAGCATGATAACATGTGGAAACTTTGAGGTTCCTATGGACTCAAGTATAATTTCTCTCTTTCAATTCCAATTTTGAGATTCCTAGCATGCTTTACATCACTTGATAAAGGAATCTATCCAAATAACCATGTCTCATCAAAAATCTCTAACTTTGGAATCAACTTAGCTTCATGTTGTGTGTCATTGATGACTTCATTTTGAAAGAATTAAAGGATAATATTCTTGAGTTTCTCAATGCATTTTTGATCTTCTTTTGTGCTTGGCAAACCCTCCTCTTGACTTTCTAGTAGTTAGTCATCATGAAGTTGTGAACTTGTTTCTGACACGAAACACTCTTTATTTTCCACAAGAATGATTTTGTTTGTATTCTCTATGAAATTACTCCAATATGAGTGCACATCCTTATCATATTGAATCTTCCCATGATGCATTTCTTCCTTTTCTCCCATTTGATCACTGAAAGAAGAAACAATCATCTTTTCCATTTTGATGCACACATGTTCTGATGAGTCTACCTAATCAGGAGAATTGATCATCAAGTGATAATGATGTAAGGGAAATTCTTTATAAAAAGAATCATCATCTATGCCTTTAGGTTCACATTTTTCAATCATTATATTACAACACATTTCTTTAAGGCCAAGCACTTCTCTAGTGTGAGATACCATCACAATATTTTCTTCATTATAGTTTCCACTTGTGAACTTGAAAGCTTCAAATTTAGGTTTCATGCATGAGGAAGTGTGAGAACTTGATGTGTCATCTTCTCTTACTTGAAACTTATCTTTAATTTCCATGTCCACTGTACTTGTCATTAAATATTCATCAATGTTTACACAAGCTTGGTTAATTAATTTTTCTTGATGACCACCTTCACAACATGGAAAAACTTCATATTCCACTTGCATGTAACTTTGAAGAGGATTTCTTGACAAATCATCATCTTTCTCTTGAAAATAATCTTCTACTCTTGTGATGATCATACCACTTTTTGAAAACTCATCAACATCCTCAAAAGTAAAGAGTTCAATCTCAGGAGTTAACAAAGATGTCTGCAAGATTTCACTTGAAGTTATTCCTTGATTAGTGGTAATGTTTTCAAATTGTGCCATAACATATGTAGAATTGATGTTGTCAATAGATCCTTCATCTGGAATGATCATGGAAGGATAAACAAGAAGATATTCTCCACATAGGAAGTCATCATCTAAAGCATTGAGGCACCTAGTAGGAATAAAAGTGGTATGAAACTCAACTTGATCAAAATTTCCCTCATCTTTAATCATATGTTGTGTAGTTTCTTGAGAAACAATTGATATTTCTTTTTCTTTCTCATTAGGATTGAGATGATTGAATATGTTTTTATGGGTATTAAAATCTTCACAATGATGCAATAATACATTAATAAAATCATCTTCTTTTATAGACTTCATTTCTTGACCCTCTCCATGATTAAACATAGAAACCTTATCTTCTTTCATGGATGTAGATCTAGATGAATCTTTTCTAACATTTGAATTAGGATATGTTCTATTACCAAGGAAATAATTCTTGCATAGGTCTTCTTTCTCAAGTTCTTGTAGTGTTTGAAGTAAAGAAGAATGCAATTTGTCAAGATCTAGGCATGTATTGCCATAGAATATTTTGAAAAATTCAACCTCAGTAGGATCAACAGAAGCATGATTTTGGTGAGCAATAGGTGCAAGAATTGGGGCACCTTTTTTACCACCATTTTCCATCTTCAACTCACATGAATCACTTTTCTAATCAAGTTCTTCCTTACACTTGCATGTGGAACTTCTTTTTGAAAATGATTTTGGCTTGTGAGAGAAAAACCAATTATCTTTACCATCTTCTTCATCTATTCTTTGTAAAGTTTAGAGCAAGGATGGATAGATATTTTTTTCGTCTAGTTTCCATCCACCATAGAAACTCTTCAAGAAGCTAGCCTGCTTAGGATCAATAAAAATCTGATTTTGTTTAGACAAAGGTGCATAAGAGATACTTTTATAAGTCTTTATCACTGATTTAGATGAAAGACATTTTTTGAAAAGACCTATTTTGTCATTATATTTTGAACCTTTTTCAAATAAAGCCTCATGATCATGAGAAAGAAACCCATAATATTTTCCATCATCCTCTTTGATCCTTTGGAAAATTTGCAACAAACAAGGATGAACCATTCTAGGATCAAGTCTCCCATCGCCATAGAAATTATTCAAGAGTTCAACTTGTAGAGGCTCATTGGGAATCTATTTCTTTGAGTATAAAAAGTTTTCCTCATCACTATCACTATCACTCTCACTTTCAACTTTCCCTTTGTACCAAACCATGTTTTGAATTTAAACCTCATATAGAGTTGCCAATGATTCTATCTTTTAAATAGAGTTGCCAACCTACATTCAAGGGAAGGTACCTTCATTAACCAATTTACTAATTGTTATTTACTTGACCTTGGATGTGACCAAGATTTTTCCTATTTCTTCTTGGAATAACAACTATTCTTTCAATTACCACAATGTTTTGACCAATAGGAGCTCTTCACAAGATTTTCTTGAATTCTTCTTCTTCTTCAAGAACTTGATTTACTTGATGATATTGTTGTGCACTTTCTCTACACCTCTAGGCTAGAGTGTTCAAGTCTAAAATAATATCCTCCTTGGTGTCTTGCAAGCCAAGGTTTCATTTGAGAAATAGATAAATGTTCTCATGTGCCCATATCATGTTATGTCATTATAGGTGATTGATTAATCTTCCTTGTTATGGTCCCTAGTGGAGCCACCAAAAATATATTGGTAAACAAATTTATCATTATAATAATGGCCCAATATAGTGTATGTGGAAAACCATTCATAATAGTATGACAGGCCCTTGATATGTGACCTTCTGCTGCATCTAGAGGGGCAGCTCCCTCATGTGATATAATTTTGAAGTTTTCAAATAAATATGAAATCAAACTTTAAAAGAGAAAGCTCATTATGATGAATTAACCACATGACTTCATAGCTTCCTTGAATTTAACATAAACTGCTAATAACAACAATCTATATCTATGCTTGAGAACTATTACCAACACAATGTTGATCCAAAGATTCAATAACATCTACACAATACTATGAGAATGGTCACTACAAAGAGAATCAACATTTCTAACAATTCAAATTTGGAAGAAGAGAACTCAAATTGCATGTTCCCTTATTTTCTTGCACCAAGAACCTAAGAGGAATTTCTTATTACGAAGCCAAAATTTGTACATGCATTCCAAATATCGTCTTCTAATCAAAATTTTAGCAAGTCCCTTACAAAGCCAAAAATGACTCCTTATATAGACATAGATGGTTAATAACTACTCCTATATGGTTAATAACTACTTCCCAAATATGTTATTTGGGTGAGGTTAATTAACCTCTACAATATTAACCCAAAATGACAAATGTCGCTGATTACATAGGTAGAAGATTAAAACCATTACATCACATCAATGGTAAGACTTTTTAGAGAACCTTGTTATGGCTTCAAAATTTGTGTGTAGATAGGAATGAAGGTACAAGCCATTGCACATTTTCTCCAAGACATCAAACCCCATTATCAAATGCCTTGAACATTTTCATCTGATCATGGAACACTGATGATCGTATATTTGGAAGGGTTGGCTTTCCAAATTTTCTCTATCCATGTGAAATATGTGGCTGATTCTAGGAATACATTGTTGAATTTCCAAAATGTTGAGCTTCAGCTTCATCTCTACCAAAAATATTCAAGAGGCACTTCGTCAAATAGTTTGAGTGCATGGCCTTGAGGTCAATCAAATGCATTGTCTAAATGAGCTCGGAACCTACCAGGATATTGAGGTGATGGTTTGGTATTGATCTTTGACTAAGTAAAAGGGAATGCAATGCTACTCTTAAAACCTTTTGGTGATCATTTCATAAGACTCTCATCAAATACCACTTCTTTAATCATGGTTTAGCACAAAACCTTACATGTACCTCTCTAGAGTCAATTGATCTTGCCACCTATGTGCACTCATATCTACATGTTCATCTTTGTAAGCACATCCACACTTTATTTTAAGGTGATATCACCAAATGATATAAAAAAAAAAATGTACAATTTTAATTCCCACTTGACTTGCTAGTTGGAGGGTGAAGAGAAGATGGTGAAACAGATTACTATAGTTTTCAATTTCTTCACCTTAACTATATTGATCTCCTCCACTTGCATGTTGGAATACTTGGGTGGATGATGAGCTTGTCTGTGATGATCGGGACCATCAATTTTGTATTATGAATTTGGAGTATTATGTCAAAAGGTTATCATGCATCATCTCTACTATACCAACATTCAAAGAAAAGTTTCAAATGTAATCAAGAACCAAGCATAGTGTAGATATGAGTGGTCAACTAGTAAAGATCATTCAATATACTATGGCTAGGAAGATGAAGGATACCTACTAAAATAGTTCACACACTTTTCCTATGACCTTGTGCTGATCCACTTTTCATTTTACCAAATAGTTCTCTTTCCCTATCTATAATGTTTGCGAATACCATTGATTCCCATTGGAAGCCGGAGGCTGGAGATTGAAACATTGTATCAAACAATTATCATGTCTTATCATTTTATTATTTCCTGGATAAATACTATGGGCTAGAAGAATGGAAGTAATGAGCATCGCTTCTATCTTTCTTGTACATGTTGTCACACAATCTGTGTTACTAGCTTATTCCTCCGTAGTTTCCATGCATTGAAGCTTTGTTGGATTATCTCCAGTTGAATAGTTACAAATAGCATTAGTCATTGATTGATCCTTTCAATTCTCTTCTTTTACTAACGTGATCAGAGAGGTTAATTAATCACCTTCAAAATACATATTTTGGAGCTTAACCTTAAGATTTTGTGAGGTTAATGGTTAATAATGTGATTGAAAACACTTATTTTTGGTTCTTCCATTAAACTGCAATAACTTTGGACTTGAAAGCTGAATTTTGAAAATTCAAAGTGTTGGGTAGACCTGGGAATGAGCTACAGAATTTGAAGGGTGAAATTTCTCAAAAAAATTGAGGGAAAGTGGCCATTCTAATGCTTTAAATGAGTTATATTTTCAAAAATAACCATAGCATCAAAAAGGTAGGAATTGAGGAAATTTAATATCTAGGTAACACTCTTCCAAAAGATAAACAGAAGACAAACATACTATCAAAAAGAGGAAGACACAATTATGCCTAATATTCCATGTTCTTAACTAGGACTAAATTACAGCTCTAAAGCATTTATTATCTCTTCACATGCCCCATATTCATGAAACAAAACATGACTAGGAGTGGATTACAACTCCTAAGCCAGCCAATGAAAATATTCTTCCATTTCTTTAATGTATTTCTGTATTCCAAAAATTTCTTTGGGAACAAGTTAAGGTCATAATTTCATCTCTGTAAAGAATGGTGGAATATTTTGTGATCTTTAACTTCGGTAAGTCTTCTTTAGTTCTCTAAATCAAAACCATCCATGATATTTGACCTACAATAGAGGTGCATTTGTGAGGTAAAATAGCAAGGTAAGGTGCAATGACGAGTTTTAGTTGGTGGATTTTATTTCTACTTTTAATAATAAAAATCTAGCGTTAACATAACTAGTTGATTGGGGTCATGTTTGGTTGGAAAAAGAAATTATTTTCACAAATGTCTAACACAATAATAAGAGAAAGCTTTATTGATTTTATTTATTTTACATTAGCTTATATAGTTTTAGTTTTTAACTAATTACTTTTAATACATATATACTAATTGTAAAATTAAAAGCTAATGTGTTGTTATGTGAACAATCATATCATTCATTTCAAAATATTCATAATCAATTTTCTTAAATATTATTCAGTTAATCAAAGATCATTTGTATAATAAATCTTCTTAACTAAATCACAATTATGGCCGCTTCTATCTAATTTCAATTTTAATCATTTTCCATACTAGCTCTCTAAAAGTATATTTATAAATATTTTTCTTGTACACTAAAGATTTTGAATCACATTTCAAAGGTCTAAATTTGAGGAAATCACCTTGGTTTAGTGTTACATGTTAGGATATAGGATCACACATTCAAAGATTTGGACAAAAATCTAAAACTTAATATTCATTACAAATTGCAAGTTCACTAGATTAGACAATAATTTGTTTATATTAGCATCTAGCTTCTTTATTATTCTACTATCTCAATTATTGTTGTTGAATGAATCTAGGGGCCCAATAGTTAGAAAAAAAAGTTAAATTCTAATGCAGTAGGTTGCAATAGTATGTTTTAGTATCACATGGTTTTTTTTATAGATATTCTGGATAAAAATGTATTTTTTTCTTATAAATATATGAGCTTCTTAGCACTGTATGACTACTCTAATTGTTGCATTTAAAGACTACATAATGGCACTCATGATAAAGCAATGATTAGACTAATGAGTTGGAAATTTTAGTCCTTCCCAAAGGTATAGAAACATTATCAAAGATCGATAGACTGATAAATTGAGGCATTTTTTATAACAATTACGCTCATTTAAACAACACTATGATATCATAGGTGGGCTCTCACACATATTTTTTGAAATTTCAAATAACATATTTCTATAGACTTTCTATCAAAACAATAAGAAAACACCTCAAAATTTAATAGTTTTTCAGATATTTAACATATCATCAAAAGTATGCAATAGATATTAAAATGAGCCAATATAATGAAAAATAGCTAAAAAGATCACAACCAACATCATGATAATGTAATCAATACTAAAATATTAATTTTATTATTTAAAATTATTCAATATTTTTTAAATTCAAACATATTGAAACATTTGGTTGTACACTTGTTCTGCCATCCCCGTCCTAATTGCTAACTCTCCATCATTCCTATATCTCTTTTTTTGACTTTGAATAGTTTTTCCCCCTTTGATGATAATCTGATTCCTTTTCTTACAACATTGCCAATGGCCTTGTTCACTCCTCTATTTAGCTTCTCTTTAGGAAATCTCAGTACTTTTTCATGGTCCTTCCTCTAGTCAACCTTTTGGCATAGATTACCTTCTAATTGGTATGAAATCTATATTCTACCATTAGCCTCCTTTGCAAATCTAAAAAAATTCATTTATATCTACTATAATCTTCATCAGGAAAATTATTTTATAATTTCAAAAACTTAACAAATAAAAATACTATTAAACTTCCAATAGTCTATTTATTTTACATCAGGTGGCTGCAACGACATGAAGTTTGTACCCAACATAGTTGTTTCACTCTTCTTATCTCTTGTATCTAGAAAATAAGTATTAACAAAAAAAGAACAAAGAAAATGAAGAAGATGAAGAGAGGAATGCTTGTACATTAATATTTTTTATAGAAATGATTTTGCATGTAGATGGTATGCTATTTTTCTATTTAATACAGAGTGGATATGTCTCATTTTTTTTCATAGATGATTTGCAAGGTCATTTAGTGTACCAAAGACTTCATAAGTTTTTTTTTAATTTTACCTAATTTAAGAGGTTTAATTTAGTATTATTTCTAGGAAAATCTAGCTTGCACACCTTTTTATAGTGTTATAATGTAATAATATAATAATTTAATTTAATTATATCCATTATGTACTTAGGGGATGGATTAAACACTTTTGGGTCTAATTTATATATATGTAAAATTTAGATAAATGTTTCATGTATGGGTTTGTATATATTAACAAATTATTGAATTGAAATAATTTAGTATAAAAAAGTAAATAAGAAAAGAAATAGTTTTTAAATCTTACGGTATTAGTCATATGGATTATGTGATACTGCTTGATTATTTATATAGTCTAATGTCACAAGAATAGTTGTCTAAGGCAATATAGGAAATTTTGTGTGCTAAGGGGTAGGAACATCTCTTGTAGGCTATAGATGTGAAAGGTTGGAGCATGGCATGAAAGGTGCAGCTACATTCTTATTCACATGGAGTGCATATATAGAGCTTGATGTTTCAAAATATATTTATGGACACTCTACAACTGTCATGTAACTTTTATTGTTGAATGATGCATAAATGGTGGAAAATATTGGAGCCTAATTTTTATCCTATTAAGGGTGTTTCAAGGATTTAACTTGTGTCATTTTTCATTGTATGTTGTATTTTATTTTGTATATGTATTTTAAGTAAATTTTTGGCATAATTTCTTACAGTTGGTTAACATAGAAATTATCATCTATGACCACAAATTTTGTTCCATTCAATATTATAGTCATGGTTGTGTATTTTAAAACTGTATAAGATTCAACATAATAATGCATAATTAACCTCCTAAGAAAATAAACTAGTCCCTAAATACACTAAACAAATATCTTTAAATAAACTATAAGGTAAATCAAGGATCAATCATATAAGTTATCAAAAGACTTGACCAATCTAATGATCCTACGTATTCTAAATACAAGGAAGCATTAGGATAAAAAGGATCATCAATAAAAGGAGAAGGATAGACAAAATTGAGTGTAGGACAATTAATTCATTGGCTACAAAGTGTACAAAAATTTGGCATAAAAAGATAAGAGTAAAATACCAAGTAATATAAGGGAGTTTCAAAGTGGGTGTTAAGAAAGTTATAAGGGAGGAAATATATAAAAAAGAGCTCTATGGAGTTATAGTCCCATCCTGTGAAAGGAAGGGGATGTATAAAAAAAAATTATTGAAAATTTTACTAAATAAATATTTCAAACACTATCTTCTTTACAATTTAAACCTTAATAGATGATGCTAAATTACTAGTCCAAGATTTGTTTAGTGGTGGGAAGAGAAGTTCCATATATTATGGCATTGTCATTTACTGTATCTATAACTGGAAGAGAAAATACATTTGGCATGGTTAGTCATAATATATTTTTCCTTTTAACATTCTCAAATTAAAGAAGATGTTTCCAACTCATTGAATCATTAAAGCAAGAACATTGAGAAAAAGAGAACTTAGTCTTTCAAACTCTTTCAAGGTTTCATTTTTTAATCTTAAATTTGACTTCTTTTGAAGAATATGAAAATTTAGATATTCAAAGAAAATGATTAGCTAATTTTTTTTTAATGCATTAAACTAGACCAGAAAGAATTGACAATTTTTTTTAAAATGACAACATATAGGCTATAAGTATGCTTAGTGTTTTAAATATATAAGAGATTAATATGCTAGTAACTCATAGAAATGAAAATTTCTAAAAGAAAAAAAAGAATAGGATTCCTTGGAAAAAAAATTAGAAATAATAAAATTTAAACCACAAGACAATAAAAAAATTCTAGAAAAGGATTGTAAAGAGTTGTAAGAGAAATAATATTCAACACCAATCACATATCCTATAAAAATACATATTGAAACTAAATAAGATAGTAAAGATCAAAAAAATTCCATAAATAAAAGGAAATTGTACTTCCTCATAATATAATTATTGTTAAACATGTGAGGTCCAAATGAAAATAATGAAACATTCAAAAATAACTATCAGTATCTACAATTAGAAATAATTACATTCATTTGAAATATTGATGGAAAATATGCATACATAATCATATTGAGAACTATAAAACTATAAATTAATGAACCATAAAATTTTATCTCTAATAATACTAATATCAAAAAAATATCATTAGTAGGTGACTTCAAGAAACCTTCATGACATCACGAATGAAAAGAGTTTGAGCTCTAACAATCAATGAATGATGATCATCCAAAATGCTACTAGGTAATAGTCCCTACCAATGAAGTTTAAGTAAGACATAAAAACATGCCTTGTAGAAGAAAATATTTTCTAAAGCTTAGAGGAGAGGTGGCCATGCTTGCTGTAGGCATTTACCACAAAAGTCTTCAGGTCAATCTCCATAATGTATCTATATCGGGCTTCTTTTCCACACTAGCATTGAGGAAAAGAATACTTATCCTTTCTATTATCTGCGATGTGCATGAGTTAATCATATTTGATGCTTAAAATTAAAAACTAAAGATAAATATTAAGGCCTTCAAAGAAAAGGCACATGATGAGTAGATTAATGGGCTACCAAAGATAAGGATCACCAACCCTTATGAGAAAATGTTACCTAACCACAAGCCAACAGTTAATAGTGTGAAGAAATTGAACAAATATTTATCTCTTTTAAATTTTTACTTCGATATTTCCGAAATAAAGAGGACCCTCAAAATAATTGATTTAACAAAAGAAATTCTTCATGGAAAGTATTAAAATGTTGAAGCTACAACTATCCTAGCTAACATGTAAGCAACATTGAATGTTCAAAGAATATCAACTCTAGATGTGATACTATAATCTACAAGATATATTGGCCTTGCATGTGCTAGAAGTCTATGGGAACTACACAAGTAAAAAATCTTCCAATTTTTTGTCATTACACTCATCAATTTCTACTCATAGTTTCTTTAGGTTTACGCGTGAAGAGGAAAAAAAATTGGTTATCAAATATCCTTCCACCTCCTATATTCTAATGTCACAAATAAATTAAATTGCAATGAATCAATAAGAGCATCCTAAAGTGAAAGATCCTACAACTTGAGAAAAATAGTATAAATGTTAAATATCGTATACATGATATTTTCAAAATTCATGAAATGCTTAAGGATTCAAAAAACAATAGGTGCTTTTTTGTATCAATTTACCAATTTACCTCTAATAAATTTGATCCAATAACACTAAGATAAAAGAAGAAAAGAGTTTTTAAAATGATCTTGTAAGATAAATTGATGAGATATGAGAGAAATCTTCCTTCGGTGTGATGGGACTCAAAATTGCATTCTTGTCTTGAGTACCGTTTCAAAATTTTGAATTATTTTGAGTCCTTGTAAACACTTTTTGTGCATGCGTACCTAGCCATTATTTTCAGGTCTAAGAGGTTGTTTATATTTTTAACACCTTTCATTCATCATTACCATGCATCCTATTTTGATAAATTGTCATCTTGAGTCACCCTGTGAAGTTTTGTTTTGAGCAATGTTCAGATTTGCATTTTTGCATAAGTATCAAACAACAACAGGAGGCCTAGTTTATAGTTGAATATCATGCACCCAGTAATGTTTCATGGCTCACCACTTTGGGAGTGTTTGGTATGCATATTAGATAAATTATTTTTCAGTTTTCAAGTCATTTGAATATGTTTTGAATAGGTTTTGAATTCCCCAAAGTTGGTCATTTACTGTTGTCATGTTGATGCATATTGCCTTGAATTTTGGGAGGCTCTGTTTGGCCAATTATAACTTTGACTTAGTTTATCATACTGAGAAAATTCCTTTTGCACTATATTCTAGAGGTTAGACACTTCCTATGTTTCACATTTGAGCCTATGATGAATTTTTTTGGTTAGTTTTCAAACGTGATTCCGAATGCAAGTTGTAATGCCCTGCCAAGGGATCAAAAGAATTAACCTAGAATTTCACTAAGTTTGGTAGCATTTTTTTTATTATTATTATTTTAAAACATGAAAGTAAATACCACATATAACTTATACACAATAACGGAAGCAATAGAAATGTCCATCTAAAAGTAAACATAGCATACATAACATATTACATTCTTTAAGGATACCTTAATGTTGAATTAAATCTAAATCTACTAACATTATTGAATCCATCAAATATAAAAACCACATGAAATAATAAT